>OY744495.1:1046648-1190324 GCA_963556185.1 Pseudopediastrum boryanum
GACCATCATGGAGGAATTCACTTCGAATTGGGGATCGATCCCGAAGCCAGACTGCTGCTGACGCTGCACAAGCTCCACCACGTAGGCATTGCCGACTTGCTCGCATGGTATGACGAGTGCCAGCAATGTTCGGGCAACCAGCGGCCAAGCTGCCCTATGTGTGACCATAATAAGTTTTATTGCTTATGGTGTAGCATAAAACTAGTTTTTCTTTGTTTTTGTTTGTTGCGTCTGGTCTGCACGTTGTTACATTTAACATCTGATTGTACGTGGGCAAGTCCACCATCGGTTGTGTGGCTTCCTCAGGAGCGGCTTGTGTTGATGGCCTGGGTCGCTTGGCCATTGGCATAGCTGGTCTTCCGTTTTGATTGATAGATTTAATAACACTAGTAGAACCTGCTTGGCTCCTGCTGCTGCTGCTGCTGATGGTCTTGCTGGGCACTACTGCTACAGTTGCTGCTGTATAACCCTACTACATTTCAAGATATGCCATAGCAAGAAGTGCCACAGGCGCCCGCCTGAAGCCGTTTTAAAAAACAGTGGGATGGAAGTGCTGTAGTCTGTGCCCTATTGCTGCTGCTGCTGATGGCGGTGCTGATCTCCTGTTGCTGATGCGGCTGATGGTGCTACGGTTAGGCTGCTGCAATGGCTGTGGTGATAGTGTTGCTCATGCTGTAATGCCGCTTTCACAATTGTGGCTGCGTTTGCTGCCGTAGTCGCTGCACTACTTACTGTCCTCCTGCTGCTGCTGCTTCTCCTGTTGGTGGTGCTGCTGCTTCTGCTCATGCTCGTGGCTGCCATAATGTCCAAGATCCCTTCTGGGAATTGTCACACTCACCATATGTGGACCAGAAGGCCTGCGTCACGAGAGACACCCCCCCACCCGGGGGTGCAAAGGAACCCCCCCACCCCCACCCCCACCACCCCCGGAGGGCAGTGCAGTGGTCTCTATCATCACCGTATGTGGACCAGAAGGCCTGCGTCCCTATGCAGCCAAACACTCTGTCTCCAGGCTTGAACTGCAGGCACAAAGACTCTTGTTTGGATGCAGCTTTGGGTACAAGGTTTCGTCAGGGTGTAATAGACTAGTGTTCCAGGGTTTAGAGGACTACTGCTCTCAGCTGCTATATCTGGCACTCAGGGTTCCCTGATACACACATGGTGTGAACTCCCACTGTGTGTACATATGCTATCTTGATAACAAAGCTCACAATGTTTGCATAATTGGCCTGCTTCATCTGTGTAACAGTACAAGGTGCCGATCATATTATCGCCATTTGGTATTATCGCCATTCTTCACAAATCCAAGTGCGTTGCGTGCCAAAACGCATTGTGTATCACTTACACGATTTACCAAAACTGCTTTTTGGGCTTCTTTTGTCTAAATTAGTCTATGGAACCAAAAACCAATCAAAAGATAACTACAATGCAGTATGAAGTTGATGCCTATATCTACCCCTGCACAGTGAAAGAATCCAGTCGGCATGACATCCCTCCCCAAAGTGACATCAAGCTATAAGGATGTGCACTGTCCTTGACAATTCCAGTTATTTGGTTGTTGCTGTTGTCAAACCGACTTTTTTCGGACTCAAAAACGCACCTTGCTCTCAGGGTCAGTCTCAAGCACCACTCCTGCCACATCACCTCCAGGGATCTGCGGAAGCAGAACATAAACCACCAACGAATCCGTCACAACTGGCATGCGTGGCACACTCGCACGTGTTTGGAAGAGTAGCAGCCTGACTGAAGGGGTCTACTACGAAACCCCGAGCCAGCTTGGCCATAGCCCCGTACCTTCGGCAGAGTGATAGTGAAGCGAGGTACTTCTCCCTTTCTAGTCTTCCAATCTATGGGGTTCACGGATGCGCACACAACGCGGATTAAAACCTCTGTTTTTCTCCTCACGGGCTGCGGGAAGTCTGCTTCGAACTGCAGAACAGAAGGGGCCCCCAACCGCCGGAATACTGCAGCCCTCATCAATTTGCTCATGGGCAAGGAGTATACGGTATTGAAAATGTCGATTGGGCTGGGTCTCAAGCGCAAACTGGCTTTGCGTACAGTTCGAAGCAGGTGCCCGTTACGTACATGCAACTTCAATCCTTGTCGACCCTTCGTGAGAGGAACGGTGGTTGCGATCTAAACCTATAGCATTCATTACGAAGCCTGTGTGGCCCCCTAACCCTATGAATATGCAGCTGCGTGATCCTCGTCATTTGCGGTACATGGGTGTGAGTCACGGTCGCGTCACCAATGGTGTCCTGCTCAGTCGCCCGTTTGACCGCATTCCGACCTCAGTCAGCACAACGAGCGCTTCTCTGCACCTTTTGGCAGGCATGGGGCGCTAGGTGTGGTATAGGTTGCAGGAGCGGAACTATTGCGGAACTTCGCTCAGAGTCCCGCACCCAGTGAACCCATGCCGCTTCCAGTAGTAGTACTGGCATGCAATGCTCAGCAAGGCCATGGCAGACAATACTAAAGCAAGCTCCTTTGCTAAGCCTTAGCAAGATGTTGAAAGCCTTGACAACTGTCACCCAATGAGGCACTACCTGGCATTACCAGGTGTGTTTGGTCGGTTCGACCTAGCAGCCCTTTCCGGTTGCCACACCTTAAATGTTTGTTATGTTTGTTACCCCTATTGATCTGTCCAAATGACGGCTGCTTGCCTGCTCTTCAGCCGAGCAACACCTTACGCACAGGAAACCACGGCACCATAGTTACCATATTCCTCATACTTCATGCTCGTTTGAAGACAAGCTGGACACCCCACCAGGCTTATTCCAGCCAACGGCTTGGTTCCGGGTGACTCAGTTCCCCGTCCGCACTTAGTGCTGCTGCTGGTCATGTTAGTTTTGCCATTAGGTCAGCTGCAACACTTTTCTGCAACTCTCACCTCATAGTCTCAGGGGCACGGGTATAACCCTAACTCCTCATTGCTGGGTACCATACTCAATCCAGTCCGTTCATATGAACAAGGTGCCTTCAGCATTAGACCATCCACTAGAAAGCAAAACTGCATGCACTCCATCCAAGCATCGGATTACCCGTCCACTCCTCATCCCAATACATTTTACAGCATGCACAAAGCACTTCTCTGCGTGCACTTGTTCCAGGTTAGGATAACAATCACATCATGGCCCCTCAAAGGGGGCGCCCGTACGGAGCCCACATAGGCTCCATGGGCAGAAATACTGGAACCTGATCCATCAGAAGTGATTGACTGTCTCAGCCAATGTCACCTCTTGGTCCAGAAGAAAAGGCATCAAAAACATGACCTCGCCATTCATCCCCGAATAATGACAAGTCAACGTAATGACTGTAGTCCTCAAACTCCTCTGGACCTCCTAAACTCCATGCATTCACATATGAGTACCAGTACAGGAAATGCAACCAGTTGTGCAGACCAGAAGCACACTAGCACAGGGAAAAGCAAAGAACAGGACCCACCCTGATGAGGGCACTGGGCAATGCACTGTAAAGCGAAACATGTACACATGCAAATGCAGTTTATAAGTATACCCATGCAATCACATCCAATCACATGTCTGTTCAGTAATGGTGTGCAGCTACAATGCTGGACCACAACCAAAACACGCAGGAGAACTGTTCAGTAGAAAGAAAATCCAGAGGTAAAAAACAAACACTACAGACAGCAAAAAGGAGGTCTACCAGCACAAGGGGCTGCAATGATAACACACTGCCACACTCACAAGGCTGCTAAAGAGTCACGTCAGCATGTGGCAACTATTACTAGCAAATCTACAAGCCTATGCACCTACACTGCGCACTACACTGGACACTCAAAAAGAAAGTGAACATGGTAATAATCCTGGGGTGATCACAGCCGGGCGCTATTAAACAGCAAAGATGTGCGAGAGAGCATAATGATCCAACGCCATGTGCTAGCCGTGACCATGTTCCAACCTCTCCTCTAATTATTTCACTAAGAGACAGCATCTACAGCATCAGTCCATCATTGCTTCCCAAGGCAACCCCCATAGAGGCTGCTTTGTCACCCCATTAATGTTAGGTCATGAAGCACGCACCCTTGCTGCTGCTGGCCATTCAATTCGCCTTCAGGCTAGCTGCAACATCTTCTGCTTCCTTTAACGCTTTGCACACTACCTTATGCTTAGGCCAGTCGGCAACTTGGCAGTTTCTGTTGCAGTAGCAGCCCTTCTTGCACCTGCTACATGCCTGCAGCTTGGAGCCTGGTGCAGCCATAGCACCACAGTGATGGCAATTTCCCTTCTGCATATAGTTGCAGAACTGCTCAAGGTCGAATCCGTCCATGCTTAACTTTGCCAGTGAAGGTGTGTTAGGTGCCGTGGCCTTGGGGAACAGCATGGTCTTCTCCCAAGGCACAAGGTACAATATGTTGTAGTCCTTGCGTACAAACTGCACCTCCACCAAGAACCTGCCAGACCCCACGATCTCTTCCTTGCTGCTGCCCCTGCTCTCCAAAAACCGAGTGATGTAGTCTGGCCAATATGGGCTCCTGGGAATGGCAAATGTCTGGGCTCTGTCTGTAAGAAGCTGCTTGGTTGTGACAATGGCCCGACAGTAGCTGTGGTTACTCTCTGCGCAGTCCGACAAGCTCTGGAGCATGTGTTTAAGCCTTTCGGCTGCTTTGAAACGCTTTTCTGTAGAGGGAAACATGCTTTTGAGGGACTCGGGGATGTCCGAGGGAGTGACGAGGTTGCACAGCTGCAGCGTACCCATGACGTCCTGCCCACACTCATACGCTGATATAGGAAGAAGTTGTGAACCCCACTTGTCTATTCGTGTGCCTTGCACAGGTAGTTCTGGCGACCCGTGTACTCCAGGGCATCCCTCGACAATGACCCGGGATCGGCAGTGACCACGCACTTTTAAATTGTTGGATTTATAACAAGGGTACGTGCATGCTCATCCACAGCTTCACTTTGGCGTGTCCGAGAAGATAAAGACGTATGGCGAGCATAATGCAAAAATCGGCAGGAGCCCGCCAGAGTGAGTCATGGTCGCGTCACCAGTGTCCTGCAGTCAGTCGGACAGAGTTGACCGATTCCGACCTTAGTGTTCCATAGCGTGGCTTTCTCTGCCCCTTTTTCATATAGTAGGCGCTAGGCATAGTATGGGGTGCAGAAATCGAACTTCGCTCAGACTCCACCTTTAGAAACAGGATTATTACACCCCACCAGGCATATTCCAGCCAATACTTGGTTCTTGTGACTCATTTCCAATCCGCACTGCATCCTTGGTTCCTAGCGAGTTGTTCCACATATCCCCCACAGTGGCTATACTTTAAAACGCTTGTAATAAGCACTTGAACCCTAGTCTGATCAGTCAGCTCGAGGCTCCACTGCCCTGGAGCTTTCATACATTTCATGATATGCCATTGCAAAAGTGCCCTGGAACTGACCCCTTCCCCCCCCCCATACATACGTTTGCACAGCTATAGTCCAGGCTCCCCAGATGTCTGCCAGAATGTTCATGCCCATGCTGATACTCTGCCTTCAGCGCCAGGCCTTATGGTCAGCAAGCTGCAACACATCTGAGGTTCTTAACTCAGCTGGCTGAGCTGATCCAAAGCAGCACTGACACCTGCAGCGCAGTCATGGCGTCGCATCAGACGTGAATGTGGAGCATGAAGGCGCTGCTGCAGAGTCACAGGCTTCCATTAAACCATGCACTGACAACCAATACTGGTAAGCAGCATGTAACCTCAGTGTCCTTGTCACTGCAAATCTAGCCACGACACACATTCACCTTTGCTGTGGAGCTCTTGCAACAATCCACATATGCAAGCTATGAGCGGGAAAATGTGCAGCTGAGTCACAACCATAAACATTGCCCAGGATGAGTCCGCTCAAGCCAGATCCCAAGTGGTATGTCACACAAGTGGTATGAGAGATCGAATTGTGTGCCTGCTAATCTGTGTACACATCTTTCTTGATGCGCTGATGATATCAATCTCATGCACACCTCATGCACACACCACATCCACAAGCAGTGGAGACATACATGGCATGTCCGTGTGTATGAGTTTCGCTTACCAGCGCATGGTGAGCTTCCAGCCGTTGTCCAAGCTGTCGAGCCTGCATGACCACTTCTGCCACATCTCCTGCAGACCAAGACAGCACAAAGCATGACCCACATCCTGAGCTGGGCATGACTTGCCAGGATCCTCTTGATCCAGCAGTCATGCAGCCCCTGCTTAAGACTTCTGCTTCTAATGCATTTCAAATTGCTTGGAATGAATGCTTGAGAAGCTCATAAGAAGATGACTCTCCTCAATACAAGCCCAGGAACAGTGAAACCGTAATAAGCTGCATGTGTCTAAGGCCATAGAGGTGTACTCCTCTTGTATTGTGACTGTGGAAGCTTCCATATGCCGCAGCCAGCAAACACAGCACAGAGCAGACTACAGTTGGTAACCTAGCCACCAATCATTGATACTCAGGTGATGCCACTGTATTGCAACTCTATATCCTTCCTACAGTGTAGGACCTGTCAACACTTTCCACCGACCCTGGTTGAGAAAGGCCTGGGCACCGACCCTCTCCGTTGCAATCACCAAGTTTCTCTGCAGCTCCAGGCCCTTTGCAAGGTCTTCCAAGTTCTGCCTGGCTGCTGCAGCCCGATGCTCTGCCCAGGATTCAGCTGCTGCTAGCTCTGCCTTCAGCTCTTGGAGGCAGTGGGCATTCAGGAGCGGAATGACAGAGCCAACCTGAGCAAAGCACAGGATAAACACTTGTTTGTCAAACTGGACCAAGTCTTAGCAACTCTGTTACAACACCACTCAGGATATGTTTACTCCAGCAGTCAGGCCCTCTTTGCATCCGTACTGAATTTGAACACCTTGGATGCAGTTCATACATGGATAGCAAACTGAGGGCCTGTTGGTACTGCCGAACAACGTAACAGCAAGGGGTGAAAATGACAGGACTGCTTCCTTATGACGAATGATGTATGAGGACATATATCAGAGCAATCGGCACTATGCAGACACGTGCACATGCCTCTACCTTTAACAACCACACCTATGTTGGTTTACATGGCAGATATGCCAGGGATCGTGCGCCCTGACTGAAACACTTCTGAGGATGAATGCACACATATGAGTGACATTTCCCTCTCTCTGGCCACAAGTTCACTGCATTGGCATCCCAAAACATACCTGACAGCTCTCCACTGAAAAATCCAAGCCCCACGAGCTGTTGAAAGCAAGTACATCACTCTGAACCTTCTCCTCTCCCTCCTCCTCCTGGTATAGCTGCAGTGATGTAAGCCTGGTCAGCTGCTGTAGATGCATCAAAGCAGCAGATGCAGGCATAGGGTGCACTTGCAGGTTCAGCTTCTGCAATGTTGTCAGTACTGAAACGTATGCAGTGATAGCTGTAGACCCTGCAGGAGGTAGCAGTGGCATGCACAAGGAACAAAAGCCTCAGTGCAAGCACCACCACACAGAAAAGAGGGAAGGGAGTGACACCATAAGTATGTCCGCACAAGGTACAAGCTTGCATGCCCGATCAGGTATGACATGATATATACTCATGATCTATCAGTAGATCTAGTGGGTGGATGGTATGCTTTGATTATCGCCAAGTCCTAAGGGCAGCTCATACAGGTAAGGCACTGGTGTTCTTGCTGTTGATGCAATCATGATATGGGTGCCAACTACAACAACTGAAGGGAAATGAAAACCCGCAAAGCCACAAACGAGTGTGCCTAACAAACAGTAATGATGCAGGCAGGATCAAGCAGTACACTAATGATTCAAAGGCCACACCTGCTTGCTACTCCCTTTTTTTAACTCACCTGTACTGACGCCAACCACTGTCAAGCCAGTAAGTCCAGCTAGGCCAGAAAAGGCCAGCAGCTAGGCAGGAAAGGCCAGCAGCTTCGATGGGATGGTCAATGAAAGTCAGAGACTGCAGCTGTGGACAACCCAACACAAGCTGCTCCAGCTCATCAGAGCTGATGCAAGCTCCAGCTGCCTGCCAAGCTGGCCACTCCCACATTCCATCCTCACACATGATGCTCAAGCATTGCAGCTTTGGGAAGCAAGCACTAGCCTCCTTAGCCCTAAAGACTGCTGCTAACGCCCCAGCTGGCAGGGTAGGGCCTGTGAGTTCCAGATGGGTGAGGTGCTGCAGGGTTGCTAGAATGGAGAAGGAGGAGATGGGGTCTGTTTGCTTGAAGTCTGAGCAGATGCGGAGGTGGTGCAGCTGCTGCAGCGGACCAATCACAGTCAGCAGAACACATCTGTCAGACCTCATACGGTTTGGGCCAACCTGCAGGCCCGGGACAGCTTCTAGCCTTGTCAGGGACACCAGGGCAGACAAGCCACGGTTTTCTCTGATGAAGTAGCCGTGATTGAGGTCCAGGTCTTGCAGCTTGGACAGTGCCGTTTCGCTTGCAGCATCCAAGTCGACTGGGTTGTTCCTCCAGGTCAACTTGGTCAGAGAGGGCATAAGAGGCAGGCTGCTGATGAGTATGAGCACAGAGGACATGTTCAGCTGCTGCAGCTGCTGCAGCTCAGACAAGCCTGAAGCACCATCTGTTGGAAGAGCACTGAGAGTAAGGGAAGTGAGCTGTGCCAAGCCCTTGCCAAGGCTAGCAAATCCGTCGGATGCGAGATCAAATCCATAACAATTGCTGAAGCTGAGTCTGCGCAGAGATGACAAAGGAGACATGGGAGCAAGGTCGCCGTCTTTAAGATAGCATTCTGACAGCGAGAGGCTGGTCAAGCTCTGAAAAGCTCTCAGGCGCTGCGTCCCTGTGAAGTATAGATTGAGGTTATGGAGCCCGAGCGATCGCAGTTGAGTCAGATTCAGGACGGCTAAGAAGATGGTCATGGCGCCGTCTAAGCTGCCATGGGGCCCCAACCGGGCTGTATAGCATAGGTCGTGCAGATCCTGACCATTCTTCCGTAGCCAAGCAGCTGCTTCATATTGCCTCCCTGAAGCACAACTGACATCCAGCTGGTGCAAAGCGCTCTTGTACACAGACGCCCAAAGTTTGCACACAGGTGCTGCTTGGAGAAGTGATCTAGCATCCAGCTGCTCCATAATAGCCACAAGAAGGTTTGCTGGCAGGTCCCCTATATGCCTTTGGATGCCCTGCAAAAGGCAGATATAGTCAGTAGCTGAAGGGATATACGATTTCAATTCTCCAGCAAGTGCGTCCTTGAATAGCAGGCATTACACTGATGGATAGGCAGCGAAAGTTCACCTGATCAAAGGTGCCAAGGGCCATTTCAAATCACAACTGCTGCTGCCAGGCCAGCAGCGACTTTCAGCGAACAGCTTCAGCGTAACTATGCTATACTTTTTCAAGGCGATGTAAGCTGGAATTTAGAGAAGAAGGGATGTAGATACGTAATAACAGGGACAGCGTCTGAGAGTGAGGCAGTTGTGCCGCAAGCATGCCCGAATCGAGTGAGTCCAAGCTGCTCGAGGTCCGGCTTGCATGAGAGGATCCTGTAAGCAAGGGGGTGCTGCCCACTGTTATCAAGCCATGCCAGGGGTTGAGCCAGTGATTGAGCCTGTTTCAGCACTTCAGTATAAAACGTCCGGGTGACAGGATTTTGAAGAAGCGGCTGTTTCCCATGCGATAGAAACTGACCCAATAAAAATGCCCCTACTGCTAGTACTAGTGTAACAGTCAAGCTGGAATGGAATTATCTGTTTCCAGTCCAGGACGCTCTGCATTTGGAAGCACGCAAGCTCCATCACATTGCCTTCTGACTTGTGTTCTTGCTTTGCGCTAATAGCCAGTGATGCCCGCTATTGGGACATTTATAAATATGTTGCACCTTAATGTAATAGTTGGTACCACGAGGGGAGGTCTATGAGTGCTCTGGCACAGGGGTCTTCGAAGTCAGCCCAGGAGTGTACAAGAGGCACTCAGAGTCCACTTGTGTGGGTTATCATTGTGCGATGTGAGCGAGCACAGTAAGTATTAATGGATAGGGTTTGTAAATACCAGGATCCGTGCAATTTGGTGTGGCAGCGTGGTGAAGTCTCCCATTTGAGGTCGTGGATATGGCACCCGGAGACCTGGTGCTCTTTATCGTATGTTAGGAGCACAATTGCTGTGCATTGCGCTGGACTCCTCTTTGTGTGCATTGTGTGCAAGGTACTTCAAGTATCGTACACAAAGACACACATATGCTTAGGGTCAGGTTCCTGCTTTGCGGTCAGATTTCCCTGATATGGGAGGCTAGTCATTGCAGCAGCCTACAGGATAGCTAGGAACAGTCTAGCAGCACATGCGTTCGTGCAGTCACCAGGTAATGGCACTCACCTCCTGCATCTTTTGCAACAAAAATGCAGTCACTCAAGATCATTCAAAATAGGCCAAATAAGCAAAAGGTGCTGTGGTACAGCTGCCAGTCCGGTTGTCCCAAACTCAGCGTAACTGGGTGGTGCAGTGCTTGCTTATGCTTTTTATGCTGCTGATGTTGCAGATACATGACAACGTGCGGGAAGATGCATACTGTGTGTTGACAAGTTGTAGTGCCACCTCATCAAAGCAGCAGGATCTGCTGGATTCCTGGCTCTTGCTCTTATCAACATCTGCAGGCAGAAAGCGGCTGGCAACCTGCAGCGTGTCTAGCGGAGCACATCAGCAGAAAGCAACTGCCCCAGCCACTAAAAGTGGGAGCAGCAGCGGCAACAGTAGCAGCATCACAGCAGGGCCAAGGATACTGGCAGCAATAGCAGCAGCAGCTGCAGTGGTGCTAAATTTGCAGCCAAGGACAGCAGCAATGGCAGAAGCAGCATTTGAAGGGATCAGATGCCTATTGAATTTCTACAGAGAGAGAGAGAGTGAACTCGCAAAGAAGGGGGGAAATCCCTTCTTGCATACGTTAAGGGAGTGGGCCCTTACCTACTTAAAGGGCCCCGAGCAAGGCATTAAACTGCTTGGCTTGCTGCTGACTGGGTCCACCGGTCAGCGCATGGCAAGTCGAAATGGGCTGGCCTGACATACATTGGCCAGCAAGGGATCCAGGGTGGGCTGGTGGCAGCCATTGGGCTATATGCTTTGACAACCTGATGATTAGCCTCTTCAGACAGCTGTGCGATACGTTGTGTCCCGTGGTGCGCAGCAGCAGCTTGCCTATGTAGGGGGGCCAGCTGTTGCTGGGCTGGCCTACAGCACTTCATGCTTGTGGCCAGCCATTATGGTTGATGCAACTTTCTCTTTGATGCTATTTGTGGACTGGCATTGGAGGACTGCTGTGTCCCATCATCCGCACCTGCCTGCACTCGCTAGGAGCGTTGCCTTGACCTTTGAGGGATTGATTCGGCCACATGCATTCCATGTTGGTTGGGTCTGGTTGCATATATCCCTCTGTGGTTGAGTCCTTTGCATGGTTCTTGTACATCTCCAGCCCGTGTTAATCGTCATTGTTTGCCATGCCATTGCAACCGGTGGAGGAGTGGGTGATGTTCTTGATCATGGGCTCTGTCTTGCCTGGATACATGTTTCGGTATCAGTACTACTTGGTTGGTGGTCTGGAAGCCATTGTGTTTGGATCCATCCGATGGTGTGTTTGGTCGTTTCGACCTAGCAGCCCTTTGCGGTTGCCACACCTTAAATGTTTGTTGTTGTTGTTAAAGATAGGCCCACTACCATTCGGTTCCCAGAACACATAAGCGGGTGGGTAAACTACCCACCGGCCTATGTTATCTGGGTGGATGGGTGTGTCGCCAGGCCTGTGGATCGAGGTGACGCTCCTTGTGAATTTCTAAATGCGGTGCTGTTGGCCTATGCACATGCCAGGGCGCTAATGTGGTTTTCCCACGCAAGCACTTGTGAAGGGGTTGTACCTAATAGCTACAGGCAATGCTGCTGCTGCTGTGCCCCTGCTGCTGCATGCTCCTGCTTGTTGCTCTTAAGGTTGTAGCCTAAGCAAGGCAACAGCATTTGATATCAGGCAGGGGATAGATTCTTGGCATTTTACAAATTTAAGTACCCCTACGCAGCAAATCGGCCACGATAAATTTTCTGTATGTTGCCTCCGTTCCTACAGCAGAGCAGCTCACTGTTGATGCTCATGTTTTGGAGGCCATTGCTGCAGCCTGCTGTGCATGTGTTGCCTGCCTGCCAGCAGATCAATTGGATGCTGTTTTGTCCGGTGAGTGAACGCTGCTGTTGCTGTTCTTCCTTCTTGCTGTTGTGGCTGGAGCCTTCCTTCTTGCTGTTGTGGCTGGAGCCTTCTGTCAGTAAAACTCTTCTGCTCCTGTCCCTATTGTCTTGCTTCATTGGTCCCTGGCTTCTCTCTTGCTGCAGCTCCAGCTTTCGCCAGCTGGCAATGAAGATGGCCAACTACACCTTGCAAGATGGCTTCCTGCAGCCCTTTGTGGTTGTTCATGCGGCAAAGGCAGATGAGAGATTAGAGGTGTGTTTGGTATCGAATGATCAAGAGGTGATTTCTATGGTACCAAGCAGTGCTCCTAAAAGGTCAGTGGCACGGATAGAAGCATGGTGGAACTCAATGTTGTCACTCCTTGTATGCTGCTGATGATTCTTGCTGCATGGCCCTAGCATCTTGGCTACTGCTACTTCTTGCCAGCCAGACTTGAAAGGATTATCCCCTACCTTATCCAATATCCTTGTTTCGTTAGAACTTCTCTTGCTCCTTCGCATTTTAAGGGTGTAAGTATTGAGAGGTGTACGGTGTACACTGGTGGCATTCATTTCATTAGGAGCTGCATCATGCGCCAATGGCAAACACGAATACATGAATGTGTCTGCAAGTCATAGCATGTTGCTGCACAGAGGATAACAGCGAACTCTGATGTCTCCAAGGTAGCGGCAGTCAGCAGGACTCTCCTGCTGATGCTACTACATACCCCGCCCTGTCAACCCCTCTGCATACTGTTCTCCTGCTCGCAGTTCCCCAGAATTCTGTGCAACAGGTTGGGGTTTTCATCTGCACTGCTAAAATGCGGGCTGTCAGACGCAGAACACCAGCTGTCAGACGTGAGCGAGGTAGTACGACTGCGGATCCAGGGGTCCACCCGGCCCTGTAGCTGGATGAGAGAAAAGACAGTGAGCTCAGCGTGAGTATACTCAGCGACCTGGACAGTAGAAGTTTGCTTTATAGCTCAGACTCCTTCAGTTTAACAGTAGACGATCTGTCCGTCATGCAGCAACCAGGTGAGTAACTCCAGTGACGGCGGCCGTGCGCCGTCTGGCTGACTAGGCATCACCGGCCGGCCAGCTATGCCCTTGAGACAAACCCCTTTTCCAAACTCAATTTTTAAGCTAACACACGCTTTCTCGAGCAGATACGTGCTTCTAGGCTCACTTGGCTCCTATATCATCTTGGCATACCTTGACCTGCTGATCAGTGACTACCGCTGCATGCGCAGCCCGGTTGATCTTGTCGCCTGTTTCGGAGGGCTTCTGGCACCTGAGGATCAGAGCTTGCTTATGCTGTTTCTTGGGCTCGGCGTTTTGCCCCAGACCATAGAAATACAGTACTGAGTCAGTTTTGTCGCTAATATTCCAAGGGAAGATAGCGGACGACTGGCTGTGACAGGTGGTCAAGGCACCACCAGCCAGGCCCAACAGCTTCTGCATTACCTAGGATCGAGGTGTAGTGGCTTACAGCACCATAAGTCAGCCCTGTACTTGCCCTCTCTGCTGGGATCTGCTAGGGCGTATTTAGAAAGTCTCAGCTCAGAGCAGCAGAAGCAAAACGACCAGCCGGGCTACGTTGTTAGCAGACTCGTTTTACGTCACCCAGAACAAGCAGGACTGCAATAGCCGCACCAAGACGGATTAGCAACCTGCCAACATAACACCATGTTCTACTCACATGACCTTCTGGGCAGAAAGACCCCTTTGGGAGCCATCTGGTGGGTATCCGGAGGACATGGAGCTGCGAAAGCTCAATTCTGTTAGCAGACCCTGTTGACATTGCATACACTTTGCATCAGCGTACAGATCCAGGGTTAGAACACTAAAACATGTGGGACATGACGAGTCCTGTCAACAACAGCTGCAGGAACAGCAGCAGCTGTGGCACCATCTTGTATCCGTTGCGCGGGCACCCTAGTGGGCATTGACACCAGGAGAAACTTGGGTTTCATTTTGCTGAGATGAAGGGGCCCTAATCTCCTGCTGCTGCTGCTGCTGCTGATTTGACATTTCAGGACACTGGCCCATGGGAAGAAGCTCAGCAAGGGCAAGATCATCAACATCAACCTACAAGAGATATGGTAAGTACTCAGCTCAGCATAATTGGTAAACCTCCTATCCTTAATGCTCCATGGGTGGGTTCCCATGCCGCCCTTAGCAGCACCAGCTGCAGCACTTTATTAGCCCATGCAACTTGTAACCAGTGCACATTCATGATGTACGCTCAAGAAAGCTCCAAAGGCCCCATGCGAACCAACCTTCTCTGATACTAGCTACCTATGTTTTACTGCTGCAGTTCCGAGATCCTTCAGCCCGGTGTCCCACATTCGCTGAGGTTGCAGGGCATCCTGATTGGTAAGTCGCACCTATTATTAGCTTGCATTCTGGCATGGTATTCTGTTTTGAATACAGAATACAGCGCAGGAAAGGCTTAACCTCTGTGAAGTACTCAATGTGCTAGCTGCTTCTGAAATCTGCTGCTGCAGCAGTGAGCAGTAGCGGCGCACTGATAACTCTCCTGCACTTCAGCGAGTCCATATATGCTCACCCACTCATGAACTGAACTCTTCATCTTTCAATTGTTGGCTCTGCAGGGGGTGTGGTGATTGTCTTCCACAAGCAGCAGTCATACTTGCTAGAGGACCTACAAGAAATGATGGTACGCCCCAAAAGCACAGTCTTCCACATCGATCTGACGGCAAGAAGCTGAGCATGTATTGCCTTTCTGGTTACAATCAGACTGTTGAGCTTTTCAGTGATGGATATTGCACAGTTAAGAATATTGGACTTGCCTGGGCACTACCTCGGCAGCTGTGCTGAAGCTGCTGCTTCCTGAAACAATGTTTCCTTTACTGCAGAAAAAGGTGAAGTCAGCCTCAGGGGAGTTCAAGGAGATTGGCAGCACTGCAGGCCCTGGCCGTGCCACTCTGAAGAAGAACAAAGACCGTGCAAGGTAACATGTCAAGGCATGCAGGAGTAGTATCTGCACCAGCTCACTCGAAGCATGCTTCTAGACTAGTATGCCACAAAGCTTGCTGGGACCAAACATACTGTGGACCTTGGCAAAGACCTTTCCATCTGCTGCTGCAGCACATGGCACAGTTTCTGCACGTGTTGCCCTTTGGAAAAAGGCTGCTTAACTTGTGTGTTGTGCCTGTGCAGGTTGGAAGCCATCACCATGCTGGATGTAGATGAGCTCACAGCTCCTCAGCTTCAAGCCCTGGGTGCAGATGCCTTCAACCTGCTGCAACTTGCTGATCTGAACACATTACCTCAGGTAGGTTCCAAGCCTTGCCAAGCTTGTCTTTTTGAAGTATTCTCATCCAGCAACCTCTTGCTGAATTGGTTCATGGCATGTTGCAGCTGGCTTGGCCGCTGCAGCAGCTAAGGCTACGGTATTATGCGGCAGGAGATGATTGCCATGCTTGGATGCAAGAGGCAGCCTCTTTTGAGAACCTAACCCATTCAGGATGCTACCCATCTGACAGTACAATGGTTGTGGACTTGTATGAGGTTTCAATGAGTAGTTGCAGGTGGCCTCCCCAGCTAAGTTGCAGCTTGAAATTGGTGCTGCAACCTCTGAAACGGCCATACCTCCTTCCCTGTTAACATCTTGGCTGTGGTATCTGCAGATGGAAGATGACCTTTTCATCATGCCTACCTTGCAAGACACCACCACAGCTGATGGCACAACATCTACAGGTGTTGGCTTGGCAGGGAAGCAGTCCAATGGCCTTCAAATCTCCTTTGGGGCCCAGGGCCTGAACATACATGCAGCAGATGATGAGATGGATTGGTAAGTAGTTCTGCAGAATGGAAGCCATGCATGCCAAGTACCGGTGCAAGTACCTGTCTTTCAGTCCTGCGCAGAGTGCACCAATCACTGATCTGCGTTAATCAGGCAGGTTCTGCAAGCAGGGCATCTTCTGGCAAGCTGCTGCCAGCCGTTGCCGCTGCTGCTCCTGCTGCTTTTTGTCTTGTACAGTTAAGAAAACAAACAGTTGGCCTCCAGGAAGTAGCCAGGACCCTATGCAGGCATGCATCAAGGCTTGGCATTACAGCTAACCTGCCTGTGCTCTGCACCTGCAGGAACATGCAAGATGAGATGTTTGAGGTCCCAGATGACTTCAACTTACTGGAAGACCCCCTGGAGCAAGAGGAAGACCAGCATCAGGGACAAGAGCAACATGAGCCCTTGCCTGAGCCTTCTGCAGACCCCAACCAAGGCGTGAACTTGGACCTTGACATGGAAGTGGAGCAGCCATTGCCAAGCGACCCTGTAGACAGCATGCTGCTCGCTCCTGCAGACAGCAACTTGCTCATGGGCACTACACAGGACACCAGCCACCAGGACACTAAGGACCCAACAGTTTCCATGGGAGCTACAGGGACAGAGAAGTTTGACCAGGAAGGCTTAGGCGAAGAAGAAGTGCAGCAGGAGGAGGGTGCTCGAGCTGCCAAGGTCAAGACTGGGGCTACCAAACAGAAGGCTGGAGGGCTGAAGAGGCGCATGAACCAGACCATCATTGATGAATTGGACAACCTGCAAATCAGGTGGGTGGCCCAGCAAGCTTGCCGTGCGTGGCTGCCTCTCTGCAATCGACTGCGTGGACCACAGGTTGGTGATGTCCTGGACTAGGTTCGATCTTACCGGAAGCTTCGGGAGCTGCAACTGGCAAGGAATGGTAACCTTTTCCAGCATGGACTTGATGCTCAGGCATCGAATCGTCACGTGTATGGGATAGAGGTGCTAGGCTTAAGATGCTGCAGACTTTGTCGCCAAGCAGCTGCGCTGCAGGCAGGCCGAACAGTAGGCCACGCTCTAAGTGAGCAGGCGTGGCCATTCTTGGTCCCTTATTGTATCTAGTGCAAAACTGGTATTATGCAGGCCTTGCTATAAGCCACTTGGCAGATTGTCTCAGCTTGGCACCATTTTAGTGACTTCAATAGCTCCAAGCACAGGGCAGGCAAAGCTTGCCAAGCTGCATGACTGCGTGCAGCATGCTTGGACTTGAAGTGGACAGTGTAGCATGCGTGGCAATGGCACTGAAGTATCATATGCCACCCACACTGCAGGAGCAAGCTGTATCGCGAGTGGGTCCTGGACCAGTCAGAGCTGATAGTGGAGCGCCCATGCAAGCGACCTGCTACTGCTGGTGATGGTCCCACCTCCACTAGCAACATCTTCAGGAGCAAGGGACAGCAGCGAAGCATGGATGACAACCCCTGGTCCTTGCTGCAGGCCATGCCAGCCACAGGCTTAGGGGGCCAGTGGTGTGAGCCCTTGCTGGCACTGTTCCAAAGCTGCATGGATGTGGGTCCTATTGGAGCGACCAGCCCAGATGCCAACAATGGTGCAGGTGAGGTGGGAAGCTAAAGCTTAAGCATGAAAAGGGGATGTAGACAGCTGCAGGCTTTGCAGCTGCCATGGGCCTGGAAAGGCTTCAATCCATGGTACCCTGTAGGTGATGATCCCCAGCTATGGTTTGCAGCTTGACATGTTAAGATTCAACAAAGTTTGATGTGCTACTGAAACTGTGTTTTCTAAAGCATCGGGCATAGAATCTATCGCTTGAGAGTTTCTGTAGCCTTAGTACTGTTCATGCAGCTGCAATGGAAAGCATAGGTTCAGGTACTAACAGCTCTGTTCTGCTTCTCTTTTGCCTCTGCATGCGTAGTCTCACCCCTAACCCCTCCTATGTTGCTCCTATCCCACTGCAGGTGAAGGTGAGGTGCGCAGTGGTGCCAAGCGTGCAGCAGGCAAGCGGCGCCGCCACCAAGAAGATGCAGACTCCATTGAGCCCTTGCAGTTTGGGGAGCTTGACCTGGAGCCATTGCCAGCAGCCGATGAAGCCCTGCCCTCTGATGAAGAGCATGACAGACTTGGAGAGCTGCCTTTTGTAGGTAAGCACATGTACACCAGCAGTAATGCTGCTCTGGATGGCGATGATACTTGTATCTTGTTGCATGCTCTGAATTTGTTTGTTGAACTGGTGCTTCTCAAAAGGATCTAATCCCTTTAACCACCTTAGATTTTGTCTGTAACAACAAGGATTTTGGGCTACAAGCAACAGCTCCATGGCCACCCAGTGATGATGATGACAGGGCAGTTACTGAGGCAGTACTGCTTGCACAGGGGACACAGTACGACACTCATCTGTTCCCTTCATGGTCCACTAGTTCCCATACATAAATCCCCTTGCTTCTGCTTCTGCTGCTGGTATAGATGTTGAAGTGGAGAGGCTACGTGATGCTGGTCCCACCCACAGTGGCAGCCAGAGCAGCCTGGGCCTGAGCAGCCCCTCTATGGGCTCCCAGGACAACCTCAGAGACAGCAGAGGGGCTCTCATGACCACTGGGAAGCGTCCCTTGAGCCGGGCCAACACTCATGACTCCATGAGCTCTCACGGGCTAATGGCACCAGAATCTGAGGGCCACATCAGCTTGGGGAGGGCGCTGCATATGGGCACTGATGAGGCGGATGAGCTGCTGGGAAAGGTGGGCGCTACTTCTTTACCTATACCTCTTGCATTTGACAACGTGACTGGATCTTATCAGTTGATAGCATGCAAATGCAAGTTTAGAAGGGCTTCAATGCTGCCTGATGGGGCTCTCATTTTGGTTGTTCTGTTGATGAGGGCTTCTGTTGCTCTCTTCTGTGACATATGCTATATGTTGGGTTATATGCTTGCAGCTCAGCCACCATCAGGGATTTGAGCTGCTTAGTGGTGCAGCTGGGGTTTGACTCAGGGGGTGTGGTAGCCTGTAGAGGTACATGCGTTAATGATGGTGGCAGGCTGGGGAAAGGAGGCCAGGAAGTGATCAGCCCTGATTGATAGCTTCTAGATGATACTTTCTATCGTGCTGTGTTGGTGGCTTCCGCTGTGATGCTGTAAGTGCTGATGGCTTGCTTATCATTTCAGCAGTGCTGCAGCTGCAACACCATCAGCATCCTCCCCAACTAACTCTCCTGCTGCTGTTCGTTCTCCTGTCCCCAGGATGGCGGCATCTCTCCAATCCGCTTTGGCGGAGGCAACCTCATGGACCTCCTGCCTGAGGTCCCAGAAGTAGACACAGACCACGAGCAGCAGCAGCAGTACAGCGGCATGTCTGGGAGCCACTTGCATGATGGGAGCAGAAGGAGCACAGGACTGTGGCGGGGGACTCATGGGCTCACAGGGCTGCCTACCAGTCAGTTTCCACTGCTGGAAGAGACTGAGAGGGGAGCTACTCAGCTTCCTGCTGGGGCAGTGGCGCCTGAGGGCTCTGTTACCAAGCACACCCTGCTAGTCATCAAGTAAGCATTTATCCTAGAACTTTCACATCATTATCATGATAGTCTCTGATGCCTCCATGCACTTCCTTCCTATTGTGTCAGGAGATCAGCACCGCATTTGGCAGTACCCTTTAGTTATCTGGCACCTTATCTGCCTGGCTATGGTTGAATAGGCAGAGCAGCATGGGCAGGTGCAGTAACAGCAATTTCCTGGCAATTACGGCCTAAGTGAATGGCTCCACAGTGCTTTGATTACGGCACTGGCAGGACACGGCATGTCCGATTGCTGGTACCCAAACAGATGCCAAACTGCCTAGCCTTTTCACACATGCTGTTTGCTGTCCTCTGCTTATCCCCAGGATCTTCCGGCAGCGGCTGCTGGCCGCCCAGGAGGCAAACCCCACTGAGGACCCCAGCATCTCCATGTTCTCACTGCTGCGTGAGGCCCAGTTGACACGCATGGAAGCTGCCAAGTTATTCCTGCAGATATGTGGTGAGTCGTACTGCTGAGATATGGAAATACCTGGTGAAACGTGTGTGTCCTGCCCCATCCTGCCGCGTAATCTGTTGCTTCTGGTGGATGTTAGCAGCAACCACCGGCACACTCAATTGACTACATGATGCAAATTTAGCTCAAATGGAGTGATTGTTGGTACGCCAGGATACAATTGCAGCACATCTTCGCCACATTTGCAGGCTGTGATAGGGTTGTGCATGACATGGAGCTCATAACAGCCTGTGGAAATTATGCCTATGTCTGCAGCTATGTCCCTCATATGCTTTCTTAAAGCTGAGCCGTTTCTGTACACAGCTGTTGCACCCTTGCTCACTTACTGTACCAGTGACGACCCTCTTCATGCTGCTCTTCCCTGTTTTGTTGTGCAGTGACCACCTCCAGTGGCTACGTGGTTGCTACCCAGTCCAGGCCATATGGAGACATCAACATTAAGCCCGGGCGCTTTTTATCATGAAACAGTACTCTCATGTTCGAGAGGCGGAGGATGACAGTTGTCAGCTGTATATGGTGCAGGACAGAGTGGTGCTGTTGTGGTCGGGATGTAAAGCACTGGTTGTTGACCCGGGCAAGTGGTTGTTGCAATGATATTCTACAGTGTGAAGTGTGTGGTGCGTCCGTATGCAGGGGACCGTCGAAGCGTGTTTGCCCGAATTGACGTCCTGCGTGGCACACCCGAGTTACATCGAGTGTTTGTGGTGACCTCATGTGTGATTTCATGGTTAGTCTTGAGGCTATGGCTAAGCTGCACGACTTTTCGCCAAGCCTTTGAATATTTAGAAGCGGATCGTTTAATCTTGACTCGTTTGGCACTCTGAATCGTTTTTGGACCACATTGTGCCCTTTGCGGTAGGGAGCAACCGTCTGTGGACCTGAGGCGTCAGCGGGAGAATGCTACAGCACAGCAGTACCAGCCGGTTACCGTCTCGATTGCAGTCTAGGCATCAAACTGGCCATGCGCGGTACATGCTCGTCAAATGAGAGTTCGATGTCTAGGTCATACGTGCCCCGTCCAACGTCTTAAGGTCCTTTGCAGGCCAGTGGTCACAGCACACGCTGGCCCAGTCATGCGGGAGGTATTAAGCAGACAGCAACGGTAAGCCGTTGGACGTAGAGGAAGGCTATACTGCGAATGCACTATGTAACACCTGCCTTCACCACTGGTTGCAGAACCAAACTTGATTCATCTGACGACCGGCAGTTCTATGGTGAGTTAAAGCACAGATGCTTGTGTTCATATTTGGAGCACCTCGTGACCTGTCCCCCGATTCAGTAGGGGGTGCTCAATAGGGGTAGCCTTTGTTTCGCAGGGAGCTGTGGCGATACTTGTAGACACCGAACTGCATTTGGACCCATGCTCACTGTAAAATCCCATTGGATTTAATTATTGCCTCGGACCCACTTCCATGATCCGGTTTTCCATTGGATTTGGCAAAAGGTTGTTATCTGCTTCCTCACGCAGGCTTTCCCCGGCTTGTCAAACATGTTGATGACAAGTTCCTGCAGCAAGTTACACAGCTATACCGCGAGCGGATTCCGCCAGGTGAGATGCAATGGGGGCAGTAGATGCTTGCTCCACCGAACCCTAGTAGCAGATGCTTGATCCAACAAATCCTAGCAGCCAGGTTAACCAGGAGAATAAGCGGTCTTGCCAGGGGGAACCCCTACTTCTCCTAAACCCTAAACCCTAGTCCAGCAGCACTGCTTCCCATCAGCAGGAGGACCCCCTACCTCTCCTCAACCCTAAACCCTAGTCCAGCAGCACTGCTTCCCATCAGCAGGAGGACCTCCTACCTCTCCTAAACCCTAAACACAAGTCCAGCAACAATGCTTCCCATCAGCCATTAACTGGTCTGCATTGGGCCATGACGGCTGGTACTAGCACCACTGCCAGACGGAGGTTAGGCTTGAGGGTTTAGGGTCAGGACAAACGTAACCCCTCAACTAGGCCATGGTGGCTGGCACGAGCTGATTAGTCCTGTACGAAGATTAGGGTTCAGGGTTAGTCTTAACCCTAAAACCTAATCCTAAGCTAGGCTAAAACCAACCATAATGGCTGGAACTAATAGCATTGTTGCTGTACAGAGGTTAGACTGTTCGTTGTAGGCCTGTACAATAGACTGTCCTCTAAAACGGTTCAGCAACTATCGGTTTTTGCATGCTGACGTTTTTTAGTCTGGTCAAGTCTCATGTGGATACCGTAGTATGCGATGAATTACCGGTACAGCACAGCTCCGCAGCTGTGCAGCTGCCATGACATGACTGCAACAATCTTGATCAATGGCTATCAACCTCGCAATACGGCCACTGTGTTGCCATGTGTGTTTAGTCGTCCTGGAATAGTTGCCTGAGGAGCAGCCACAATGTAAGTCAATTTTTCTATATATGTAACCCATTTGCACAGGTGGCGCTGTCCTTGACCTCATGAGCAGTTGGGTGAGTCACCTACCCCCAGAGGTCAAATACAGCAAGGTGGTGGGCCATGGCATGAATGCCGCTGAGCTGGCCCGCAACAAGCAGCTAGATAGCTTCTGGGTCCGGGACCTCAACGAAGACCCAGAGGGCTGGGCTGCAGCAGATGACAGCTTTGACGCAGTCATATGCTGTGTTAGGTGCGCTGCTGTGCTCAAGGCAATTAAGCTGGCATGGGGATGGAAAAAATATTCTGCAATACTAGTATGTGTTGCCCTAACCCAATCTCAGCTCAAACCGTAAACCCCAACCCAAACCTACAAAAGCAAACATGAGCAAAAGTTTGAGATTTGCCTTTACTCCCCTTGCTCACCCCACTACTCGGTCGTTCGCTCTCCACATGGAAACAGGGCGGGTTAAAGTCATGTAACAGGCGCTGCGAAATCTTCAAACAGTGCAGTGCTTTATGCATACGAGTACCATTCCTGGATGGGTTGTAATGCAGCAGGTCTGGGAGGCTGCAGTTGGCAGGTGGTATCAGGGTTGATGTTTGATCTCCTGCTTTTTTCCCTCTTCAGGGCACAGGGCATTTGCCCCAGGTTGCCGAAGGTGCTTCTATGCAGAAGATGTGCCATGCATAAGGCTGCCAACACAGCAAGTTGCTGAGTACACCCCCTCCCTGTAGCCTTGATCTCATGTTGAAAGCTATCGTCATGCTCAGCCTGATCTCAGCAGTGCATGCCATGCATTCAATTCTACGTCATGTGATGGCAGACGTTTTAACTGGCACCATTTTCGCAAAAACCAGTGAGTAACATAAGCGGGTTGTTTCATGTTGACTCCCTTTTGCAGTGTGCAGTACCTTCAGCAGCCAGAGAAGGTCTTCGCAGAGGTCTACAGGGTGTTGAAACCTGGGGGTGTGGCCATCTTTACCTTCAGCAACAGAATGTTTTACGACAAGGTAGGCTGGCACTGGCCATGTTACAATATACATGAAACATAACTATTGCCAGTGTAGAATGTTTTTTTGGTGAAGTGAGCTGATAAGTGTCCATCAGTGCGTCTTGGAGTCACAAAGGAGATCCCTGTGTCCTTTGCCCGCTCTTTCCCCTGCTGCTTTAATTACCTGTACGCTGGAGGCCTTCTTTCCCCTGCTGCATAAAATTATCTGTACCCTGGAGACTGGGCGAACACATGCTATCAGTGCTGATTTGGTTCCAGCTGTCTGTGATGTGGCCTTTGAGGCCCTCAACGCATCAGTGTGTGTGCTGCCAGAGAAGCTTTCTGATACTAGCTGCGAGTGAGGTCAAGGACTGGGATGTGCACGGAGGTTGAAAGCACTGGGTACCAGCCGGCTCTCCACTAGTGGTAGCAACCGGTGGTAATGGTGCCCCTAATTACTTCTGCTGCAGAGTCCTGCTATGTTTCCAAGTAACTGCTTCTTAGCTGCTGCTGCTGGTCTTCTGTCTCCGTCAGGATTGTATTGGTAACTCACTATACTATGGCAGCAGCACTCTCCATAAACTCAGTACTTGATGATGGATCACAGCAGAGCCATGCAGCGGGGCATCAGACGAGTTGGACCAGTGTATTTCTCTGCAGAGAGGTGGCTGCTTAGGTACGGTTTGAAACTAGTTTACACTCCAAACAGCAGCTCAAGAGAACCTACACCCGACAAGTACACTGGTCCCCATGCACCTGTACAAAATGGGACCTACACCTGTACATGCTGGTGCATCTATCGCCTTTGTTGTTTCTCATGCTGTTCCTGTTTGAACACGGAATCATTCGGCTTGTGCTTGTGCTGCTGCTGAGAATGCCGGCTGCTGGTGCTTTGTTCCGCTGCTGTCGTTGCAAAGAAACCTTAACCTTGCCTTTCCTTAAGTTGCTGTGCTTGCTGCTGCGAATGATCTGGAGATATCATGTACTCGTTCTTGCTGCCTTCTTCAGTGCTGCTGCTGGGCGTGTCTTGCCCTCTGGCTTGCCCATGTGCATAGTGGATTTTTTGTGCTGCTGCTGGTCCTCTGGGTGCAAACTGCTCATCCCTTGGTGCCTTTGCTGCTGGTTCTATTGTGCTGCTGCTCATCTTCTAGTGGCTGCAAACTGCTCATCCCTTGTCTGACTGCTGCCTCTTTTTCCTCTTTGTGCTGCTGCTGCTCCTGCTGTTGCTACCGCGATGCTGCCCCTGTTAGTGCAGGCTACTACTGCTTGGCCTCTCCCGCTGCTGATTCCTTTCCCTGTTTTTGCTGCTCCTGCGTTCCCTGTTGCTGCAGGCCATCACTGCTTGGCGGGATGGCACAGGCTACTCGCGCTGCCAGCTGGTTAAGCAATACTTCTCAAGTGTGGCAGGGTTCACTGCTCCTGAGGTTCTACTAGAAGTGCCAATACCGGAAGGAACTGGGGGAAGCTTCAAGGATACCATACTGGGGCTGCTGCCGAAGCAAGTAGCAAAGTCTCTTACTGTGCTGGCCAGTCGTGTTGGGCAAGACCCATTTTATGCAGTGCTCGCATACAAGGGCTCCAAACCTAGCTAGATTTTGTGCACTAGTGTACTCAGTTGCCAGGATCTGTTGCGAGCCATTTGTATGGTGGACGCAGTCGTGGTGGGGTCAATTGCATGGTGCTTCCTTACAGGATATGTATAGACAAAGGAAGGGGCCCGGCCTTGCAGATGCAGTTCCCATTCTTGTACTATATTGCTGGAAACTTGCTAAGGAAGGCGTGTGATGTTATTGGGTTTGCCGAATGCTGAGCTATGTGCGCCAAATGGGCCTGCACGGCAAGCTACTTCTAGTAAGCTTGAGTGCTCGTACTTTTCCGCTGACAGTCACTGGATACGCTCATGAGCAGGGGCCGTGCACCTGTTCACAAAAAGTCGACCTCTGAGCTATAATTTACTTTGATATTACTCGTGCTCTGAGCCCTGAGGCAACCTTTGCTGCTCGGAGGCGGTAGGGAGTGCGCACTGCACTACCACAGTCCGACATGCTGCTGTAAAACCAGCTTACACTCACAAGCGCTGGCTCTCGACTTGCACAACAACAACCTTCCCAGATCGCGCCTCTGCTTCCGGAGTTTCTGACTGCGCTTCTAAGATGAATCAGATCTCGCCGCCGTTCCCAAATTCAGTCGGACAACATTCAAAGCTACTGCGACTACTGCCAGCTCGAGTGAGAGTGTCAGACACCAGCCTGGATTGTTATGCGGGGATTGAACTGGAAGGGACTGGAATGCCTTGGACGGCTGCCTATCAATCACGTGGACGTCTCTTTGCCTGGCCTTAGATTACTCTGTTGCATTCTGGTGGTATGTACTACCTCACACCGGACATCTCTTGAACCAAACTTCTCGACTCTTCAACCCCGTACCGCCAAGCAGAATCCATTCGGCCCTAAGTAGCACCGTCTTGGTGATAAACGCCCGCGCGCAGAAGAGATTGTACCAGATAAAGAGTGTGCTCTCAATAGTATAATCCTCCCTTGGCACCAACTCGTGCTTACATAGGAGGTGGCCGGTGGCCTTGATAGAACTTATGGCGGAGGCTGCAGACCTTTTCGAGGATGATCTTCTGTACGATGAACACCTGGCAGGGCATCCGGGCTTTAGCGATAGCGAAAGTGAAGAGCATGAAACAGCGCCTGGCCACGCGAGCATATTGGCCAGCAAGGCCGGCATGGACATATCAGGTCTGTTGTGATTCAGCAGGGCTCCCCAAACTGTCCTGTCGCGTCTACGGAGCATGGCTGATTCCTAGAGACCATTCGCAGGAGTCAACAGCGCCAGCCACCAAAGCAGCACACTGCGTATCAGCCTAGAAGATGAACAGGGCTTGCCAACCCCCTCGCCACCCGTAGATGTCCCCATGCGCAACAGCTTCTCCAGGCAGATTGCAGCCAGTATGCCAGTGCGTACATCAGCTGTCCGAATGGTAAGCCATACCAGGGCAGGGAAGCAGCAGCAGTTGTTACCTTGGGTGACTTGCCCCTATGAGCAAGCCCAAGGCATGCAGTGTGCATCTTCTACAGTAAAGGAGCAGCAGCGTGTCACCAGCAGTTGATGCAGCGCCTTCCTGCAAAGGCCGTGCTTTTCTGCATGAATTTGAATCAGGTGCATGCTTGTTTAGGTGGTTCAGCTGTTCTCGGTCGCAGTAACAGCAACAGCTGCCTTGGGAAGTTCCTGCGGGTAGAAGCCGGTGGACAGCAGCCAGAGGGTCTTTCATACTGTTACATGCACGTGGCAAAGTGACGCTCTACATGCCTGTGGCTTCCAGTTTTGAAAGCAAAAGGGGCCTTGAGACATGTGCTGTGTCATTTGTCAACGCTCTGGACTCACCCCTATTCTGTCTCTGCTACCCTTCTCCTGTATTCGAGGATGCAAGCCCACAAATGGGTTTCCCATTGAATATTTCAAAGCATGTGATTATGAGCCTCTTACTTATGAAGTTGCATGATCATTTTACCCTGCAGGGCACGTCAGCACCCATAGCCATTCCCCATATCAGCCGCTGGCGCAGCGACAAGCTGGATGAAGACTCCAGAGAAGCAGCCAGCACATTCATACCCCCCCACCAGCTCTCCCGCCAAGAAGACTACATGTTCACCTTCACAGGCCAGAGCCCAGGCGCAGGATTTAAGCGGGACCGCTTGCGTGCGCGCAATGCAATCCTTCGCAGCACGGGTTTTATTGAGCCTCAGAAGGGGGCCGCAGCAGCAGCAGCGGCGGCAGCAGCAGCAGCAGCAGCAGGAGAAGGGGACGGGAGCTCCTTGGCGGCCGGCGAGCCTGTGAGGGCACCAGCGCAAAGTTCTTTGACAGCAGCGCTAAGCACCATTGGAGAGAATCAATAACATAGCACCAGCATGGGCTGTGCAGGCCTATGCTGCTGCTTTGTTGCCCTGCTGCTGGTGGTGGTGGTTGTTACAGCCTCTCTGTGATGATGTTAGTGGTCAGCATGGCAAAAGCAAAATGTTGGGCTAAAAAAAGCAGATTTCAGGCATGGCTTGGCAGTGGAAAGAGGAAGGGGTGGCTGTATCGTTCATGCAATGGCAGGGGCTCCTTCACATTGAAGGGCTTTTGCCAGGGTCTGGGATCCCCTCCACGCTTCATTGTAGTAGGCAAGGTAGCAATCCCTTTATGTATATTTGCTCTCAGGACATTCCTGAGGTGCAGGTTGAAGCAGCCACTATGTTGTTGCATCATGCAGCAGCAAGGTTAGGGTTTAATATGGGGCAAACTTCTTGGAGCTTGCAATTGCTAAGTCCAAGGGACAATGTGTCTATGGAGTAGAAAGCCAGCCCAAGTAAAGGACTTGAGTGTTCCATGGGGTGTGCCCTCTGGTATACTTCAGGTTTGGGGTGTTTTTGCTTCTGTTTTTATGTTTTTCTGCAGGAGATGGCTGCCAGTGCGCAAGTGAAATGTCGTGTCCTTGCTGCACATGGCCTAGGCCTTCTGCCAATCGCATTCAGCCAAGCATGCGTCTTGGAAGCAGCCATAAATGGATCCCAGCAAGCGTTTGGGAAGTTTGGGTCACAGCAAGTGTGCAGCAATTGGGTGAAGACTGGGGTAGATGCAAGGACCGTTGGTTCATGGGGCCTTTACCGGCAGTCATGGGTTGTGAGGCAGGTAGTGGGGGAGGAGGGTATGACAAGGCATAGCTGGCTCATCGCTCTTTCCTCATCGCTTTGCTGGCCTGTTTTGTCCGCTGAAGGGAATTGGGTGTTTAGGCAGATGCTGTCCAATGCCCGGGAAGAATTGCACTGTGTAGATTGTTTGGTCGGGTGATGGAGGGTGTGATAAGGGGTTGGGGTAAGGCATCTATCTATGTATGTGGGTTGGGGTGACATAGATATGTCAGGGACAGCATCGCTGCTGCTTGGCTGGATGTTAAGTCCTAGCAGATGACGCTTTGATGCAGTGCTAAGCTGTGAAGGTCATGTTTGAGATGGAAGTGTCAACAGGGGTCCAGGCTGGTGGGCCACCTCACATGATGAGTCCCTCTAACTTGCCCCTGCTTTCTTACGGCTGACCCGCACATGGATGCTAGCTGGCTTTTGCTAGTGCCTGGTACATCAAGGGTGGGGTGTCATGAGGAACTTGTTTCCCTTGGGGGAAGTGCTGGAGAGACTGCAGGGGCAAGGATGCATGGGTTTGGTGCAGAGCGGGCGCTGCAGGGCCGAAGAGCTGTGCAGAAACTGTGCAGTGGTCTAACTCATGTAGAGATGAACTAGTGAGCTCCTGTCAGTGCTGCCTGCCACGGGAGCGTCGTTACTGTAGGTCCATCTTCACGGTATGGATGTTTGGTGCTGTCTCCAGCACATCTACGGTGTCTACACTGGGCCATGTGCCTGGGCTTGCTGATGTGCAGTAAGGGAAGAAGCTGTGCGAGTTTCTTGCCAACTGCACATGGTAGAGTCGTTTAGCTGGTGCATGGTTACGGCAAGAGGTGGCCACTCATGAGGTAGATGTCAACTTTGACCTGGCCAACAAGGCTGGATTTGGTCTGAAAGAGGTATGAGATGGACGGTGTGGTTGTTGGGAGGGGTTATGTGTGCATGTTCACATCTGCAGTCCCTTTACTAGGAGGAGTGTGTGGGGTATAGGAGCCAGGCATTTGGTCATGAAGGCGATGGTTTCCTCAACAGATGCGGTGGTTGGTTTGGTGTTGGTCATTCTGGCCGATATCATAGACTGTGTTGGTATTCTGACAAAGTGGGCTGGTGCACAGTTGCGGGTATGCAGTGGGAGGGGCACCAGTGCTAATGGAATGACTTCCTGTGGACTGATTATACTATAGGTTGTAGCTTGTGACTTGCGTTAGTCTCACTAATAGTGATATTGTGAAGAGTAGGCCGGTTGGAGGAGGAAGTGGGTTACTGAGAATCACTCAGTGTGGGACAAGTTTTTGCGTTTTTTTTCTTTTTTCACTTGTTTTTGACCATGGTTCAGACGCATATATGAGCTGCTGTTTGCAGAGCGCACCCTCTGAGGTGTTGCATTGACAGCGGTCATCTTCACATTTACATATACCTTAATATAACCTGTTTGTTTGTTTGTTTGTTTGTTGTGGTTCAGGATAGTAGGAAATGCAGGTCAGCTGCTGGTGTACTGTATCGCCCATGCATCTCTAAAAGGCGCAATTGGCAGAGGTTCAGACCACCACCGTTTCATCCCTCTGGAAACCAGGTTGTGGTTTTGGTGGACAATGCATGGCAGCTCAAAATCATATGGTTTGTCTTTCCCCGGCAGTTGGATTATCAAACGAGGCTGATGTCTGCATGTGCAATTGCGTGGTTTGTGTAGAGCAGGGTGTTTGGTTGACAGTGCATACAAATGGTGAGGGGGTGGGGGTTTACACAGGCATGCCTGGAGGGTAGTGTCCCCTGACAATCCAGCAGGTGGGGGTAGCTGCAGCTTAAATGTTGCTGGTATAGCAGGAAACCACTCTGTGTTGAATGACAATGAATGTTAGCAGCAGCAAGCGCCGGAGGCGTCAGTTGCATCTGTGGAATTAGTGGTCGTTTTGTTGTGCAGCACTATCACTATGATGGAGGTGCTCGCTTGGGTCATTTGCTCGCGTGCATGTCTGTGTGGAGCAAGCCTGCTAGACCAAGGTATAGTTGTAATGTCTGATTGTGCCTGGCCGTTAGTTGTGTGTTGTCCATGTGATGAGCTGTGGCTATGAGCAGGCGTGGTGGTGTGTACAGAGGAAGCGTGCTGGTGTATATAGAGGATGATGCGTGCCACTGTGCTTGAAACACTGCGTGGTGCATGGGTTGATAGCATGTAGCAGTGGAATTGTTAAGGGACGCAAGCTGCATGCGCGAGGTTTAGGCAGCACCTAATGACATGCACGTGTCGCTGCGTTGATGGCAGCATAAGGCTAGCTAGGCTGTGCCTTGATAGTGCTTTGAAGAACCTTGAAGTTGCCGAGACCCAGCCCACGCACGTGCCGCTCCTCCGTCACCTGCCACCGCAGTACAGAGTACCGGTAGACGGACTCCGCTCACTCGGCTGTGAATGGTTGGCAGAGGAGGTGTACAGTGCGCAATCGAGTGCCGTTTCAGGTTAATTTCAGGCATCGTGCACCAGCATCGGATCATCCGTCGCATTGCCCTTTCCTGGCTCGCTGCCGTAAGTTACCGAGACCGAATCTTTTCCGTAATGACATTGAGAAGCGTACCCACCGCTCAATATTGAATAAAGATTGAATCTCTGAGACTCGTAACAGATTCAACTGACTGGGCATTAGCGCTGCAACCTGAATGCAATTCTTGGCATCCTACCGCAACGCTCGCAGGAGAGGTAAGCCCAGACTGCCGGATTCTGCAGTGCCCCCAGCTCCCTTACAGCATGCTCCTAACGCTGACGCCTATAGGTGGAGCGTTCCTGCTCGGCCTCCTCGCCTGCGCTGCAATAGGACTTCTCGTTCAGCCAGCGCTGTCCCAGGGCCTTATCTGGCCCGCTGCAGACGCCTTAGGCCACAGCAGCACCTTGTACCAGCTGCTGTCACGCCACTGGAAGCCTGCAAAAGACTTCCGCAAGTTCTACCGATCCAGTCCAGCCAAAGCATGTTTCCGTGGTGGAGGCAGCCTATGTGGTGCTGGCTCCTCGGACAGTGAACAAGCCCAGCTGCAGCTAGTTGCCTCCCCAGCATACTTCGACGCAAGGAATGGGTTCTCTGTGAACCCTATCGGCACCCCCGGGGACCAGGACAGATGCAATGCCTGCGTTGGCTTTGCCACCATTGCAGCTGCTCAAGCTGCTGTTGCTGCTGTGCTCCGCAAGCCTGGAAATGCAGTGCAAATGTCCGTTCAAGATTTGCAGTACGACTGCCCTTCAGTTAACAGCTTCTGCTCGGAACCCATTCGGCTTCCCGAAGCCATGCGGCGCATTTCCCAGAAGCAGCCCGTGAGAGAGGATTGCCTTCGCTACACCGCACACTCTATCAATGTGGGGGGTTTATGCACTTACACCTGCAGCAGCCCGGGACCAGACCCCCTAGCAGGGCAAGGCACCTTCAAGTCCAGAGACATAAAGGATGCCATTGAAGCCCAGCAGCACATCAGACGCTATGGTGGGGTGGTCAGCGGAATTTATGTCAACATGGACCACTTCAAAGCCTTCTTCAAGCAGGATCGCAAAGGCATATATCGCGGCTCTCCCAAAGGCAGCCCTCTAATCGGTCACGCAGTGATGCTGATTGGTTACTCAAATGATGACGAATATTGGATCGCTAAAAACTCCTTCGGCACTGGGTTCGGTGATGGGGGGTTCTTCCGGATTGCTTTTGATGCTGCAGGGGTTTTAGATCCAGCCGTGACCTTCCAACTATTCTGGCTGCCGCGCAAACCAGTCCCATTCCCTCTGCCTGTTTTCAAGGATCCCAATAGGGGCGACTGCTACTTGTACAAAGGGCAGCAGGCTGATTATGTGTCAAGGCTGTCTGCCGAGACTGGGATAAGGATCCAGGAGATACTGCTTGATAACGTGGATACTTTCCTCAGCCGGGATCCTGGAGATTCCCTTGCTGGCGTCACGGTAAGGCTATGCAAGCCAAGCCCGGCGAGCATCCAAGGTAAGCCGGCGGGTTTTATTTATGACACATTTTGTGCTGCCGTTCGTGTTTTTGGGCCTATGAGTTTTAATTGGCTCCATGAGATTCCTTCTTGGGGCTCGTTGGTAATCTGGTAATAGGTGATCATCCAAGCTAAGCAGGGTTAACTGCAAGCTTGGTGCTGCTGAATGCCGCACTAATGAATGAGGCTCAAAGATATACTGAGGCGTGGGCCTTTGTCACCTGATGTACTGAGGAGCACATTACATTGCATTGTACATTACATTCTTCTTATTACTTGCTAGTCAGTGGTCTGGCCAGCCACCAGCAGGAGAGTTCTAGCCTGCAGACAGGTGAAGCACAGACCTGGGCAGCTTAGCAAAGCAGTGTAATTGTGCTGGTTACAGAGGTAGTGATTCCCACATGAATGCATGGTTCTTTTTGCACCCTGCTTGCTTGCTGTATGAATCATCAGCTTGAGCTCAGCTTCCCCTTCTCAGAAATACTGTACCTGGCAGGGCCGGGGTTCTCACGACATACGGCCCACTAGCTGTAATCAGTGGCCTTTCTGCATGCTCAGTAGCAGAGGAAGCATGATAGGGGATAACGATTGGGCTAATGGGTTTACTTGCCGTGGGTGATACACTGGGCTATGCCTGCATCGCTACAGAATCTCCACCCACATTATGACATCCAGTGCAGAGACCATCATAATGTTACATTGGAACCAATAGGAACAATGTTGTCTTTCAATGCATACATACAAGAAGCAGTCTACCCATGAATGATGGGCACAATGTCCTTTGTTGCATGGTCCTGCCTCAATTCCCTATATCATGCGTTATGGCCCTGCCTTTTTTTATCACCCTTCCCATTCCCTTTCAGAGCACCCTAAAACTCCACCCCCCCTCCCCCTCCTTCGTCTCTCGCTTGATCCTACTAACTGCAGTATCTGTGACACATCTACTTTCTGTATCAGTATCGGGTGGTCCTTCAGGAGCCACCACTGGGATCTCTGTTGCCCCTGTCCAACTTAAGCTCCCCACAGTATCTGCCCCCTCAACGCTGCAATCAATGCTGGAACAGCTGGCGGCACGGCTTGGTAATGGCACGGCCGGCGCCAACGCTGCAGGCAGACCCAAGACAACCTCCGGTACGTTTCCCAACGGACAAAGGGCACAGGTAGACCAAACTTCGGATTCTTCAGACCTTGTGTTTCCGCCGGAGGAACTCAGGGAAAGTGGAGGTGGTGGGCGATAAGGGGCGTCCAGGCCTGCTGAAGCCATCAGTGGTGGTCAGCTTTCATGAACGGTTGTGTCGCTGGTCTATTGGCATCACCATTCAGGTGGGTGACTGGAAGGATCAGCAGCAGAGGATCACTATGGTGCACATGTTATGAAATCTGGTTTTTTCTTTTCTGGCGCAGCCTGGAAGCTGACATGAGCGACTTTTGTTTGGTAGAGGTTCAGAACACCATCATAGCATCCTTTTTACCGCCTTGTGCTTTTGGTGGACAGTCAGGAGATTTAGAGCGCGACATGGGAGCTAAAAATATGCTTTGTATTTGGATGTTCAGTTGGACGACTGAGTGGGTGTTTTTGGGGAGTGGGGCTGCTGTTGCATCAGTGTTCAGTGAGTGTGGTTTGTATAGGGCAGGAGTATGGTGTAAGTTTAACAGTTTATATACAAGGTTCTTAGGCATGCCTGTCAGCGGTGGGTAGTGTCCCCTGGCAATCCAGAAGGTCCTGGGGGGTAGCTGCAGCTTGAATGTTGCTGCTGTATATAGCAGAAGCCACTCTGTGTTGAATGACAATGAAAATTAGCAGAAGCAAGCGCTGTACCTAGCCGTTAGTTGCATCTGTGGAAAGTCTAGTGGTGGTTCTGTGGTGGGGCACTATGCATTGGTGCCAGCTCGGGTGTTTGCTCATGGGCACGTCTGTCTGTGTGGAAGAAGCCTGCTAGACCAGGGTGTGCTTGTGATGTATAACTGTGCCTGGTTCTGTGTGTATTGTGGGGATATTACACGGGTTTACTTTGCACCTTTTGTTAGAGTTAAGCTGAATGCATGGCATTGAGGTTGTCCAGAGTGTTTGTTACTCAGGCGGAGTGTTATAATTATGCTATCCTTTGATGACGTCTTAGATGATCAGCATGTCTGGGCCATGGTCCTTTTCTTGACCAAGACCTCCAGGCACAGTCTGTTAGGAGTAAGCAATCAGAACATGGACTGCCGTGACTGAGATGGTCGAAGTAGAAGAGACGTTGATTGTGAGTAGAAATGATCACCTTATGGTACGTACAGGTATCATGTTGTGCATGGATTTCGACAGCATAAATGACGGCATAAGAGAAGCAAGGAGAAATTGGGGTGTGGCAGGGTCTTAGCGGACTGATAAGCAAGGGGATATTGGCATCTTACTTCACTCATGCACTACATCGGAAGTATAGAACAGATTGGTGCCGTGTGCGTGCATGCACCGAGAGAAGCGCTGCACTATGGCATAGAATGGTCTTCTTGTGTTTACTACAAAGCCCCCAAGGTTACCAGACACGTAGGAAGTGCAAAGGTTGTATTGTATGCTTGACAGCTGCAATCTAAGTTCTAAGAGCTTGGCACTGAGAACTTGGTTGATTGACATGTCCTGTGCAAGGTACTTAATCCTCTTAGGACAGCATGCAAACTCAGCATATACAAGCAGGATAGCAACATGATTGCGGCGTTCAGCTTCGGATGTGATTTCCATCGCATGCGCACTATCTTTGGTTTGCAACTGAGGTATTTAAATGTTATTTGCGTGGTTGGCACCCTGCCTACGTGTCAGTCTGATGAGGCTTCCCATTTTTGAGCCAGTAAATGGCAGCTCGCGGTGAGTTGGGGTTTGACGTCTTCCAGATAGTGTACTTACTCATCTGCACAAAGTTTTCACAGTATGCTTGAGTGCCTGCGTAGGTTGAGCTTGCCATCCATACCTATAAGTTTTGCATAATATTTGTTCTTGGTCCTTGCTTGGCCCTTCATTATGATGAGCTACACTGCGGTGTTGAGTTCTTTTTGAACGGCAGGAGTGCTTGGATTGCGCGAAGTATGTACTTAGTAAGTATGCTGTAGCTAGGGGGTATGATGGGCCCTGTTTAGGGGGCTTGGAAGGGCTTTTGCAGCATGCCAGCCCTGAAGTACTCTGGTCACTGCAACTGGATGGGTGTGAGTGACTTCCATCTGTTGATCTATTGGCAGGGGTCTGTTGGTAGGATCTGTTGGTAGGGCCATTGCGTGCAGTTAGTTGACGCTCATGTTTGTGTAGGGCTGGCTGCTTATGCCCACCTATCCTAGTTGTCCAACCTGCTACAGCATCTGGTGCATTGAGACTTGGGTGTGCAGTGCTAAGGCAACCGGCGTGTTGCTTCTTGAACCTGCAGCTTGCTTGATGCAGCACACATCAGGCTAGGGTCCAGTATCATGGAGCCAACTTCATGGAGCTTGCACCATTGTCAAGTTCAAGGGGCAAATGTTTTTTATGGATTGAAGAGCCAAGTTGAGGACAGACTCCAGCATGGTCCATGGGATGTGCCCTCTGGTTGTTCTCCAGGTTTAGGGCGTTTTACCTTCTGTCCTCTTCATGTCTTCAGCAGGAGCTGGCTGCCAATGCGCAAGAGACGCGTCGTGTCCTCGGTTGGATCTTGCCAGTGAACCGTTTTGCCAAATACATTCTTATGCCGTATGCCTTGAAGCAGCCAGAACTGAAAGCTAAGCAAGTGCTGGGCAGGCCTCCTTGCAGGAAGTGTAACGTGTGCAGCAACGCGTTGATTGCTGGTAGGGGTAATTTGTCGGGCTGTTGGCTTAGGAGCTTCTAGGGCAAGTGATGAGCAATAAAGGCATGTGGTCAGTGGGTGAGCCAGGGTTTGACAAAACATACCCATAGGCTCATCGCTCTTCCTCATAACCGCTCTGGTAGTTTTTAATTGAACGGGGGTGAAATGAGGCCATCGAGCATATGGGTAGTGATTGCCGACTGTGTACCAAAGGGGCAATTAGAGGGAATCTAAGGAGGGTGTGACAAGGCATAGCTGGCTCATCGCTCTTCCTCATCGCTTTCCTGGCCTGTTTTCTGTCCACAGAAGGGAATTGAGTGTTAAGGCAGATGCTGTCCATGATCCAAAAGAATTGTGTAAAGCGTTTGGTTGGGTGATGAAGGGATTGGTAGGGGGTTGGGGGAGGGCATCTATGCATGTATCTCAGGGGCTGGGGTGACATGGATATGTATGCTAGGGACAGCATTGCTGCTGCCGCTTGCCGGCACATTAGCTCCTAGCAGAGGATGGTTGAAAGCAGTAATAGACAAATATGTGAACGGGTATTGTTGGTTTGAGGTGGAGTGGCAACAAGGGTCCAGCCTCAGTATTTGTCTACCCTGCCTGCTGGCCTCTTCTCCAGCTTATGGGTTACCTCACATGATGCATGTGTGGCACCATACCCCCTCTAACTTGCCCCTGCTTTCTTGCGGCTAACCGTGTGTTTAACCCTGTGTGTGCTAGCTGCTCTTGGTGGATGCCTGGTTTATGAAGGGGTGTCAGCATAGGGAACTTGCGTCCTTTGGGGTCACCCCCGGTGTGTGGAAAAGGGAGGGCAAAGTTATGCGTTTGGTGCAGAGCGGGTGCTGCATGGCCAAAAAGCTGTGCAGTGATGTAGCTAGCTAGCTCATGTGGACATGAGTTTGAAGCAGAGGGTTCGTGTTGATTGCTGCTCCGCATTTAACGGCTTCATGTTCTTGCATGTCTCCCTGTTTGCAGAGCCCACCCTCTTGAGGTGTTTCATTGACAACGCTCAGCTTCACATGCATATATCTACACCTTAACATGAGTGTGTTCCCAGTTTGTTTGTTACATGGTTCAGGCGGGATAGTAGTTGGCAGGATGTTCAGACCACCATCAATTCGTCCATTCAGTTGTCAGTTACCAGCTTGTGGTTTCGGTGGACGAGCTCAAAATGATGTTTTCTCCAATGGTGGGGTCAGTGGGATGCCTTAGTGGAGTGGCCGATGTCGGCTTGTGGCATCGTTGTGTGGTTCCTTAGCAGGGTCTTCTGTGACAGTGTCACAAGTACACACAGAGGTTCACAGAAAACAAACAAGCTGTGTTGAATTTGCTTGCCGGTAGCAGCTATAGTACGGAGGGTAGTCTCCCCTGACAATACTCCAGCAGCTGGGGGGGGGGGGTAGTTGCAGCGTGAATGTTGCAGTGACTGGACTGACCAGAATTTAATTTGAATGACAATGAACATTAGCAGCAGCAAGTGCTTGGCCTTACATGCATCTGTGGCCGGTGGTTCTGTTTTGCAGCACCGAGTGACTATGCAAGTAAGTGTGTTCGCTTGTGGGCATGCTTGTTTCCGAAATCCATTGACCGAGCCCACTGAGTGCCTCCGTCCGCGTCGACAACCCACAACTTGACGTCGAGTAGGTCTGCACCTGCCTGGCTGGCGGAGTTCACAGTCACTCACTCAGCGGAGCAGTACACGGGTACTCTCTGCTTTCATGGAAGTGCACGGTGGGCATTTTGCATCTTTTCAGCCTGATGTCCGGTGTCATCCACCAGCATCGGATTGCCAGGCTCCTGCTCGCTGGCACCGCAAGTTACGAGACCGAACATGTTTCTTTTCCGTAATAATGATAGAGGGAAGTGCACCCATGTTATCATAGCTTGTGAACCCATGTGAAAGCCCAGAGGCTCTTAACAACATAGGCAGACTGGTCGTTAACCGGCTACGACCTGAATGCAGTTGTTGGCATCCTACCGCAACGGTCGCTGGAGAGGTAAGCCAGACTGCCGGATTCTGCAGTGGCCCCAGCTCCCTTACAACATGCTCCTAACGCTAATGCCGGCCTATAGGCGGCCAGTGGTGTCCCAAGGCCTTGTCTGGACCCCTGCAGACGCCTTAGGCAGCAGCAGCAGCTTGTACCAGCTGCTGTCACGCCACTGGAAGCCTGCAAAAGACTTCCGCAAGTTATACCGATCCAGTCCAGCCAAAGCATGTTTCCGTGGTGGAGGCAGCCTATGTGGTGGTGGCTCCTCGGACAGTGAACAAGCCCAGCTGCAGCTAGTTGCCTCCCCAGCATACTTCGACGCAAGGAATGGGTTCTCTGTGAACCCTATCGGCACCCCCGGGGACCAGGACAGATGCAATGCCTGCGTTGGCTTTGCCACCATTGCAGCTGCTCAAGCTGCTGTTGCTGCTGTGCTCCGCAAGCCTGGAAATGCAGTGCAAATGTCCGTCCAAGATTTGCAGTACGACTGCCCTTCAGTGAATAGCTTCTGCTCGGAACCCATCCGGCTTCCCGAAGCCATGCGACGCATTTCCCAGAAGCAACCCGTAAGGGAGGAGTGCCTCCGGTATAATGCACACTCCATAAATGTGGGGGCGCTATGCACTTACACCTGCAGCAGTCCAGGACCAGACCCCCTGGCAGGGCAAGGCACTTTCAAATCTAGAGACGTAAAGGATGCCATTGAAGCCCAAAAGCACATCAGACGCTACGGTGGGGTGGTCAGCGGAATCCATGTCAACATGGACCATTTCAAAGCCTTCTTCAAGCAGGATCGCAAAGGCATCTATCGCGGCTCCCCGAAAGGCAGCCCTCTAATCGGTCATGCGGTGATGCTGATCGGTTACTCAAATGATGACGAATACTGGATCGCTAAGAACTCCTTTGGCCCTGGGTTCGGTGATGGGGGGTTCTTCCGGATTGCTTTTGATGCTGCAGGGGTTTTAGACCCAGCCCTGACCTTCCAGTTATTCTGGCTTCCACATAAGCCGGTCAACTTCCCTCTGCCTGTTACCAGGGATTCTAGTAGGGGCGAGTGCTACTTGTATAAAGGGCAGCAGCTTGATTATGTGTCAAAGCTGTCTGCCGACACCGGCATAAGGATCCAGGATATCTTGCTTGATAACGTGGATCCTTTCCGCAGCCGAGACCCTGGGGAGTCACTTGCTGGGGTCACTGTGAGGCTATGCAAGCCAAGTCCAGCAAGCATCCAAGGTAAGCAGGCGGGTGTACTGCATGCTCCGTGCTGAATAATCTTAAGTGAATGAATGGAACTCGAAGAGATACGGAGCATCAGGCTCATCCGTCTGCTGTTGATGAGACTTAGATTCGGGCCAGCAAGAGGGTACATATGCAGACAGAGTTGCTCATCTACCTGGGCAGCTCCATGCAGCAGTGTCACTGTATGGGAGGACAAGGTAGGGGGGGAACGCACCACGCGTGCTAGTACCGCCTCTTCCTTAAAACTACGCAGGGTTAACGCCCGGCGTCCACTCACTCACAGTGTCACTGTGGAATGGTGACAGACAGGATGATTCTCCCAAGAATTTGTGTTTTGTTATATGTCGTCCTTGCCCATAAGTATGAATGGTGATCTAACCTGCTGCAGCTCTGCTTTGCTGTACGAAGTACCATCTGCCTGACAGGGGGTTCTTATCTTGTAGTGGCTTCTCTGCATGCTTCAGCAGCAGAGGAAGCATATTAGGAGATGATGATTGGCCACAAGCGATGTCTGGGCAATGCACACTATCTATCTGTACAGTGGCTTCGGCCACCTTATGATATGCAATACTGCAGAGATCATCAAAACATTATACTGACATTGATGAGAGCACTATTTACTAGCAGGGTTCATTGCACTTACTCTTCATAACTAGCAGTGTCTTACTGCCAATGCTTTTCTGCATAGTGGTCCTGCTACAATGCCATGTGAAAGGCTTTGCTTTCGCCTGTCTCTCAATGGATTGCCCTTCCCTTTGATACCCCTGGAACCCCTCCTGCCCCTCCTCTATCTCTCCCTCCATGCTTCTGACTGCAGTATCCACAGGGTCCACAATTGGGCAGTTTATGGCCAATTTTATGACAAGCAATCTGACAAGTACTAGCTCCAGTCCTGTGTCTCAGGCCCAGCAGCAAGCTATACAAATGTTGCTGCGGGCACAGTCCGTGCTCGCGTCTCGAAATGGATCGGGAATTGATGGTGGTGATAAGGGGCGTAGAGGCCTGCTGAAAGCATCAGTTGTGCTAAGATTTCGTGTACAGCTGTATCGCTGGTCTTCTGGTGTCACTAGGTGGGTGAGAAGGATGCTGACCAGGGGTCAACAGCAGCAGAGGATTATGGTGCACATGTCCTGATATCAATTTCCAACTCTTCTGGCGCCTGGAAGCTGAGCTGTTACTTTGCTCCAAGTATGGTTGCATAGTGAAAGCACATTGCATGGCATTGAGGTGTCCAGGGTGTTTGTCAGTTAGGTGGTCATTATGACTTTGATGCTTCCCACACCCACAACGTCTGTGTCATGACCCCGAGGCACTAAATTGTTAAAGTCAGCAATCAGTGCCTGGCTTGCCCTGAAGTAGTTGGTTGAAGCAAAAGAGACGTTGATTGTGAACAGCATCAATTCCTGGTATGTACAGGTTCATCCTGTTGTGCATGCAGGGTTGCTGACAACAGGAAGGCCAGTATAAGAAAGGGGAAATTGGGGTGAGGCAGGGTAGCGACGAACTAGTAAGTAAGAGGAGTATTGTATTGGTATTGGTGTCTTGCCACATGCACATTGCAGAAATAGAACAGATTGCTAGTGTGTGCATGCATGCACTAGGAGAAGCAAGGGCTGTACTCTGTAGCTCTTCTGTCATAGAATGGTCTTCTTGTGTATACTATAAATCTCCCAAGATCACCAGACACCTAGGGAGTGCAAAGGTTGGATGCTTGCGGGCAGCCAAAGTTCAAGCACTGATAACTTGGTTGAATGACATGTCCTTTGTAATGGTGCCAAATCCTCTTTGGACAGTGTGAGGTATGTGGGGGTAGGTCCTGATGCGCCCGGTTTACTTAGGCTTCATGTAGCATGCCAGCACTGATGCACTACTTTGGTCCCTGTATGGGTGTGTGACTCCCATATGTTGGTATGTGTTCTGGGTACCGCATGGTAGTGGGCCTATCTTTGCAGGTAAGAGCCCACTCCCTTAACGTATGCAAGAAGAGATTTCCCCCCTTCTCTACCTAGTTCTCTCTCTCTCTCTGTTGGTCTGTCGGTGAGGGTCTGTTGGTAGATTACGTTGGCGGGTAAGGTCACTGCATTGCATGCAGTTGACGTGCATGTTGTGTTAGGCTGGCTGCTGCCCACCTATCTCAATCTAATACAGCATCTGTCACATTAAGCCTTGGGTGTGAGTTAAGGTGGCACCTTCTCACATGGGTCTTGTACTTGTAAGTGTTGATAATGATGGGTAGTTGCAGAATAAGGAAGCAGTCTGTCACTAGCAGAACGATCTCCTTTGGTTGGGCTGTCAATCAAACAGTAACTTTTGCCTTCTTCACCGGCACCCATGTAAGATATAGCAAGCATGAGGAACTCTACCTACACCTGACTATGAGCTGGCTGTTCTGTCAACTTACTAGATAGTGTAGTTCGGTACCATCCAGGCCAAACGGGCAGGATAAAAACCAACTGGGAAAGCAGGTGCAGGACAGGGTGCTAAGGTGTTGTGGCTGACACGGGCCACAAAATGGGCATTTTGAACCGGTGTTGACTGTGTTGAGTGCGAGTCGGTGCCGACACCGCCGCAGTGCGGGACCCTAGTGCGCTCATCTATCTGATAAAGCCACTGACACTACCAGAGGTCCGGACGGAGTGCTTAGTATAATCCGCACGGGCTGAGAGCTGGCCGGTTGTACTAGTGTTCATTCTTGCAGGCATGGGCGGTTTGAAGTTTCAATGAACGTTCGGACAGTGATCCTGCTTAGCCTGCATCAGACGAAACTCCCTGTGGAGCTACCGCAGGTAGGCTCAAAGCATTTTTGAGCTTGCAAGTGCTGCTTGGTGGTTCGACAGCAGTGACTAAAGTCACAAACTTTCGGCCGACAGAAGCCCAAGCAGTCAGCCAAAAGAAGGCCCTATCGGGCTACTGTGGGACAATTCCATAAGCCATAACGTATTGCTCTCGCTTGCAGATTGCGTTCGATTTGCTGCCACTTACCGCCAGAAGCCTTGTCCACCATGCCAACCGAGGCCTGGCCCAAGTGGCGGGAGTTCTATCAGCTTTGGGACACGCCTCAAGCCCAGCGACTTCTGTCACAGTCCATGCAAGGGCCCTCCATCTCCAGCGGTTCTCTTCGTAAGCTGCTGAAGGCCACCAAACAGCTCTTGCCTGAATGCCCAGTGAAGGACATGCCAGCTGACGTCTTGGAAGCAGCCATCACATGGAAAGCTATGGAGCTCCTGATGCAGCTGGCGCACATCTTGTCACCTCTCAGACGCCATGCGCTGCCAGGATGTGGTGCCCTGCTGAGTTCTGTCTGGTGCAACTCACTTGCAGCTCTAGCAGCCCTGAGTGGAAGCATGGCTGTCACAGACCTTACACGCCTTTGCATCCAGCAACTTTTAGCATCACCAGGTGAGTATCAGACTACAGATTATTGCCTTCAGCTGATAAGGGTTCTGCCGGTGCCCAGCATAGCTGTCCAAGCTGCCTATGATGCTAGTGCACAGATTCAGTTGTGTAAGCATACGCAGACATGTGGGCTGCTGGCCTTGAACTTGAGGGTGTGTTAGGTTTGAAACCAGGGGGTTTGGCACTTGCTCATGTACGTTCTAGCACTTGCTCTTAGCTAGCTGCTAAGCTGCTGGACCTCATGTCTAGGCATATGTTGTCATACATGCTGACGATAACCCGTATTCTGTTCCACCTCGCTATTATTTGTGACAGCTTGAGGTGCGGGGCTTATGGCACTTATTGCTATGGCATATCATGCATGGTAATGATAGCACTTGCTCTTGGTTTGCTATTGGACCTTCATGTACTTTGCGGCTGCTGTTTCCCTCTCCAGGATGGTTCACAAGCATCCCTGAGCTATTGATGACAATGCTGGAAGGTTACCCCTCCCCTGACCCCCATGAGACCGTCAGCCTCTGGAGAATCGTGGCCAAGTTTGAGGGCATGGCTTATTTCTTCCAGACGGAGGAGAGTAACCCACACCTCCAGAAGCTCCTTTCATCATGGTTGCCCAAGCAAGCAGCTGCCTGCCAGAGGTACGGTACTTTCTTTGCCGGTGCCAACTTCCTCGGCTCCAGAGGCAAGAAGTACAAGACGCTGCGGCTGATGGTAGCATCTGCCCAGTCCCTGCTCTTGGGGCCTGCAGCACAGCTACTAGACATGTACACAGACGGAAGCCAGCAGCTACAGCTTGCAGACGCCATTGAGGGGAGCTCAGACCTTGCAGATGCAGCCCTGGCACACCTTCTAGGCTTCTGCCAGCACTCGTATTGTAAGTGGCAGCTTGGTGCTGGTGCTCCTCCTGGGAGTGCTGGCAGCAGCAGCAGCAGTGGTGGCAGCAGCACCTTGAACAGCACCTCCCACAGCAGCAAGAGCACCGGCAGAGGCAGGAAGGGCAGCGGGGACACAGACGAGAGCAGCTGCGGGGCCAGTGGTGGCGGCAGCTTCAGCAGCAGCAAGGGCGGAGTTAGCTGCAGCAGCAGCAGCAGCAGCAGCAGCAGCAGGAGCAGCAGCAAGGCAGAGGGTGGTGGCGGCAGCTTCAGCAGCAGCAAGGCAGGGGGTGCCGCCGGAAACAGGAGCAGCAGCAACAACAAGGCTTTGGATAGCAGCACCCGACCAGCTCCCGATGCTGTGCTCCAGCTGCTGCCTGACCATGACATGGTGGTGGTACCGGAGCCAGTACGCGCACTTGCAGCAGGCCATGCAGATAGTCTGGTGGAGGCACCGCCGCATCACATGTTCCTGGGGTGGAGGCCTTCTTCGCTGCTGAGCGCCTCCCTCCGTGTCTTGAGCGGCAGAAGACATCACTCCCCTGGACAGCAGGAGGCAGCTAGTTCCAGTGCAACCAGCAGCAGCAGTGCCAATCAGACCGCAGCAGCCCCAGCTACTCTCCTTCCTCTCCTGCTGGAGGCTGTGGCCCTCCTGGATGAGCTGAACTTGCAGATAAAGTGCCTGCAGCTCATGGCAAAGGCAGCTAGAGAGGCCAGCCGGCCTGAGGCCCATGCTTTCTTGAAGGAGCGAGGCCCTCTGCTGCTGCAGGTGCTGTGGCAGTTAGCATCAAAGACCAACAGAGCAGAGCAGCAGCAGGAGAGCAGCCAGGAGCACAATCAGCTTCAGTATCTCCTGGCTTGTGCCTCTGTGCAGCTGTTATCAGGGCTGGTCAACACCTTTGATGAAGGTGTGTGCACCAGCGATACAGGTCAACCGGACTAATCTAAGGAAGGTCACAGAAGTTCCTTGCTTATGGATTGTGGCCCTTTTACATCCTTGGAAGGTTACCATGACCTGTGAACTATCCAGCCACTGCAAGCTTTTTGTTCAGCTTTAAAGACAACCGAGAAGACAGTTGTTGCCGCCATCATGCAACACTGTGAACTGCACCTTTCAGCCGCATTATTTCTTTGCTTGCTTGGAGTTGAGACCGGGGAATGATCTGTGCCTAATTTGTTTTGTTATAGGCAATTCAGATAAAGCAATTGGTCCTTTCAACTTTTCGTATTTTGCCTTATGGTGTGCTGCTGTCTGCTTCAGGTGCTAAGGAGCTGCTGCACACAGTGGTTGCCGCCTCTGATCCCCTGACCTACTTCGCCTTCACAGAGTTGCTTTGCCGCAAAGCTGCAAATCGGATAGGTGTCATCGGTGCACTCATGTTGCCGATTAGGGGCCTGCTGACCCCGGAAGGCCAGCTTCTAACAAGTTGGCAACATTGCAAGGCTTTTGGTTCTGCATGTGCAAGCTGGTCTAAAGCCTCCATGGTGGTACTGAGGGTGGAGTCTAGTAGACCGTCCTTCACAGGGACAATGAAGGACATTGTTGATCTCGTTGCGAAGCTCCTTGGGTTCTGGAGTGCAGGCTTGTGGCAAGGGGGCAAGTGGGCTTCACTTCAGGCCGTCCCTCTCAGCATCCACCTGACAGTACTGCTGTGGCTGTCACGTGTGATGCTGACTACAGCAGATAACCTGCTGGGGCTTGAGGCGGCAGCAACTCAGCACAGCAGCAGGACTGGTGGTGGCGGTGATGGTGACGTTGGGGGGCCTGGTGGCAGCAGCAGCGGCATCAGCAGTACTACCAGCAGGAGCAGCTGTACAGGGAGAGATCTTGGGGATGCAGCCTTCCAAGCTAGAGAGTATCTTGCCGGTAACCTCGCACGGGCAATGCATGCCTTACGGTGGGAACTGTTTCTGTGGAATCACATAGCTACAGGCAGGAATGGGGAAGCTACTTCTGACAGCAGCAGCGAGAGTGCTGCTGCCAATGCTGCTGCAGTGCAGCTGCCAAAGCAGTTAGAGCCACTGCCGCTGCATGGCTTGCCCAGGGCAGTTGAGAACCAGCTGCAGCATGTTACAAGCATGTTGGGCGCAAACTGGCAGGCGCCAACAGCAGCGCAGCACCCGCTCCTGCAGGAGCTGCTGCTACTTGCTAAGCTGCTGCTGCAAGAGGTGCCTCTCCCATTGGGGTGCAGCAACCTGACCTGCCTCAACTTGACTGGCATGTCAGAAGTTGCTTTGGCTCACAATCCCTGCTCTGGCTGCAAGGTGGCACGCTACTGCAGCAGGGAGTGTCAGGTAGCACACTGGGAGCAGCACAAGGGCTTGTGCAAGCAGCTGCAGAAGGGGAAGGGCAGGGATCAGCAGGAGCAGCAGGGTGTGCAGGTGCAGCCAGCAGGGGTGGTGGGAGCACAGAAGGAGGGCAGCATGAAGCAGCCAAGAAAGCAGGTAGCAGTATGTGGGAATCATATGTGCAGCAGATCAGCTGGAGAGGTGCGCTTGAGGCCATGCATTGCCTGCAACTCAGTGCGTTACTGCAGCAGGGAGTGTCAGGTGGCACACTGGACAGTGCACAAGGCTTTCTGCAAGGAGAATGATCAGCAGAAGTAAGGGTCGAAGCAGTAATGGAGGAATGTGGATCAAGTAGGCAGGAGCAAAGAGTTGGTAGACAGAGGGGTTGGTCCTCTAGGTGCAAGGTAATTGCACGTGGAAACCGCAGCTGCTGGGGTTCTGGCCTGGCCAGGCCATGTTTTGGAGAATGCATTGTGCCGAGGCCATGTCTGCGAAATCTCGTCATCTGCATGGCCACTGGCTGGCATTAATGTGATATACTTAACCTTGATTGGCATTTGCAGAGTAATAGATTGATTGTGCCATGTGTAAAGGGGGATCCCCTGCCATCTGCCCTGGGAAAGGGGCCTTCCGGCCAGCAAAGTTCTGGGTGCCTGCCCCGAAGCCAGATCATAATTCAGAAACACTCAGTTGCGCTGAATATAGCGTTCAGCGGTCAGGTTAGTGGCAGAATGGATGGGCAGCAGTAAACTAGCTCAACGCCCTTGACACCTGCCGCCCCGGTCCGAACCTCCCGCCGGCCTGGACCCGTGTCTGGACCGACACTGCTCACTTGCGTCTGTACGAGAGCTTGCGTCGTGTTAGTGAAGCGGTTTTCATAGGGCTCCCGACCAAAGAGGCCCCCCTGACCAGCAAATCACAGCACGGTGATACTTTCAGCAGTCCGGTGTCACCGGTAGCGTTACATCCACCATATGCGAGCATGAAGGTGGCACACCGAGCAGCCTCCTGCGTGCAAGAGCATCACACTGATTCGCATACCCTTCCCTACCGTTTTTTATTAAGAGAGACCACTGCACAGCCCTCTGGGCCGTGCAGCACCCAAGCAAGACTCCAACCGGTTTCTCACCCTTCCCTATCTTTACACGCAACTGATGAACAGACTTGGTGCTCAAGCTAGGAAGCAGCCAGCAGAACAGCTCCAGCAGCAATAATGTACAGCGCCCATCAGCAAAGAACGCAGCCAATGAAGCTCTAAAAATCCCACATCTTCATGGATCACAGCAAAGATCTACCACCCAGCATGCCACACCTGCCTGCTCCATGTTCTTGCAATACCCTTGCCAAACCAGAACATGGATCACACAGACAGCAGACAGCATACGCTACATCACTCAGGAAGCTCGGCCTCTCTGACACTTTCTGCTCTTCCAGCACCAACCCAAATATGTAATGTGTATCTGCAACCACCACCCCACCCTGAAAAGCCCACCCTCTCCGCCATTAATTGGCCTCCAGCCGCACCAATCCTGCTTAACACCGGAAGCCACCACTTCACCAACCCCATCTCCACCCAGTGGCAAAACAGCATGAGACGAGAGGACACCTTGTGCCACATTGACCTACCAGAACATCAAATGCATATAGCACACCCATATGTAAAATGCATCCAAACTGCCACCAGCCAGCTAACCTTCCTTGTACAGCTCCTCCTGATCAGCTCCCCACCTTGTCCAGAAAATGGTATCTTGGTGGCTGTGCAAATCCTTCAGACCCCTCACTTGTGTGAATACGGCCACAGTCCATGCACCAGCACTCAGAGTTGCAGCCATGCCCACAACGCAGCACCTGCCAAACCCATGCCACCAGTACGCCCCTGGACAGACTAGCAGCAGCTGCTTGCTTTCCGCTGCTCGCTTTCCCCTGGCTTGATGGTTGCCGGAGCATTACCAGTACCAGCACCATACCCAACCTTGATGCCGTACGACTGCAGCAGCAAAATTAAGACCATGAGTCAGCTCCTTTGCACGCAATTGAAACAGACACAACAGCATGTGCACGTATAAAGTTAATTCCCATTCTGCTGTGGAATTTGAAAGGTACATGTTAAAGCAGACTGCAAAGGTACATAGGGTAAAGCAGCCCGGAGTTCCGAATCAGTGCTGTGGGATCAGAATCATTCTGACCCAAACCCTCCACATCCATCTGCTTTTGTCCCTGTAATGTGCCAGGTAACATCCATGCATTTGCAGACCATGATTAGCATGCATTTTGCGTAACCTGCCAACTCTGCTCTCCATACCTCTAACAGACTGTTCCTCCACATGCAAAGGTACCCCCCTGAATCCAGACTGCATCAAAACACATCTTGACTGCAGTCTGCCTTACCTCATTTGAAACATCAAAAACGCCATCCTGGATCTTCTTGTAGATCTCGCGGGCCGTGTTGATGAAGGCCTGCAAGCAGGGCACATATTGTTGTCAAACGATAAAAAACCGAATTGCAACATTGTTCCCTCCGAGCTGCCACCACCTACGCAATCCCCTGCCACTTCACCATACATGGTAACAAACTGGTCGGAGTCATGCCGCGGGGGTTGCACGGCCCGAAAGCTGTGCAGTGATCTCATATGGTCATCCAGATGCTCATCCAGAGACAAGCGCATACTGGAACCAACTTATCTCAAAAAGGGGCGCTGCTGGAAGAATACAATTGGAGTCAAAAGGACCCCTACCAGCCCAGTTGCATACTGTAGTTTGATTGCATATGCATGCACATGGGTTGGCAGGCAGCGTCTATGACTCCTGTGGTATCATCGAAGTCTCAAGTGCTTACCTCCTCCACATTGTGTGCCGTGCGCGCTGAGGTCTCCAGGAATATAAGCCCGTGCTCCTTGGCAAACTGCTCACCCTCTTCTGTTGTCACAGCTCTGCGATGCTGCAAGAAGTAGGAGCAGCATGAGAGAGTTTGTCAGCAGGGACCCTACCATCCCGTTACTTAACGTTGCTGCAAATTGACTGCCTAGAATGATACAGCCACCCAACCCCTACCTTATCCAGCAAAGTTCGGAACTTGCGGTTATCAAGACCATGATCTTCGCCCATGCTGGTCGAATAAGGCTGTCTCAGTGAGCCCTCTTTAAACAAGCAGACATTGATTTGCCCATGCACATGCGCCTGCCCTTTACAACTCCATTCATATGCCCTACTTCGTCATGTACAGAAGCCTGCAAAACTAGAAGCACATGATGCACCCTGGACCTGTCCATCCGACGCCCTTCTGGTTTGCTGCTGGCAACCATTCTAATTCCCTCAGCAGCTGTATCCCACACTGCAAAACCTAGCCCATATATTAGGCAGAACCCAGCTGTCAGAAAACAAAACCTTGCCCTTCTTTTCTGCCAGGAACTGCCCATGCAATGATAACCCCTTTGCTTGGCGCTGACAGACGCAGGCCGACTGCTGCTTTGCAACTCACAAATGCCGCTGACTGGCTGGCTACCAACAGCTGCGGCATGCCTGCCGCTGTCTGTGTTCGTGTTCATGTCTGCCGGTGCTGCTGCTGCCCCAACAGCCTGCCTCCCATTTGACCTGCTGCTGCTGCTCCTCCTGCTGCAGGAATCATACACTTCCATGATGCTGCTGACAATAAGTGCTAGCTGTACCGGACTGCTGCAGCAACCTTTCCTCAAGCTTTTTCACAGGTGCAACTTGCTGTCCTTAGCAGTAGACACTCACTGGCAGGTCGCTCTTGTTGCCAATGAGCATGATGGTCATGTTGGGGTTGGCATGTTGCCGCGCATCCTCTAGCCAGCTGGCCAGATGGTTGAAGGTCTCACGCCTGGAGAAGCACCAGTAACAATGTATGGTGTTGATCATGTTTTTCGCAGTTTAGCCATTGTATGGTATATACCACATGTTCGTTTAAACCCCCAGGCTGCACAATGCATCTAGGAAAGAGCATGTTCAAGGCTTGTTCAGCACTGCTTACACACGGACAAGCAAAGTGTAGTTGATACATGGCAGAGGAAGAGCTGAGCTGTGCGGATTCAATGGTCCAATGGTTGGGTCAAGAAGGGCGCTGGCTCGACATCCCAGCACATGGAAAAGCAATACATGCCTCTGCAACAGTCTTTGCTGAAGATCAGAGCTTTAACTTCCTTTTACCTGGTGATATCATAGACCAAGAGTGCCCCAGCTGCACCTCTGTAGTAGGACCGTGTGATACTTCTGAAGGACTCCTGCCCTGCCTGCATGCATGTTAACCACAGTGAGCAGAAGCTCTGCACCCTGACCACCGGTACTTGACATGCTTGAGAAGAAACTGACCGTGTCCCATATCTGCAGCTTGATTTGCTTGCCGTCTATGTTGATCATTCGGGCACCAAACTCCACGCCAATGGTTAAATCGTGGACTGGTTGGAACCTCTTGTCTGTAAATTGTAATAGCAGGCATGACTTCCCGACTCCTGCAGAGCAACGCATCAGTAGAGTGAGCAACCTACGCGCACCCACCCTCGAGATAGACCACAGGCGCACTTACCGGTATCGCCTATGATGATATACTTGAAAAGGTATCTGCAGGTGCATTGCATGAATAATATCAAGCACCGTCGTCCCTCTTGGTCGCTGGCACCACCAAGAAGCATAGCATAATACTTACGCGTAGCTCATGGTGGAAACCTTTTCCACGTCAGACAAGATCCACACGACCGCCGGGCTGTGTTTGAGCCTATCACAATTAGCTTTCTTCAAAGAACCAAGGTCTCGGAAATTGATCAGGCAAGAGTCAGGAAGGGCGGTACTCTGTAACTGTCAGACCTTTGCATGCAGGTGGACAGCTGTACAACGCCTGGACTTTCAAAATGCTGAAGTTGCTGCCCACCTGGTTTCCTGCTGAGTCTGTCTGCCCTCGTGCTGCTGCAAATCGACCCAGGTTCTTTCCAAGGCAATGAAGGCAGAGCAAGAGCCAGAACCACTTGCTCCGATACCCGGGTTTTTTTTCATTTTCAGTTGCTCTCAGTTTCCGTGCTATGTTTGTGTCCCAGCCAACGTTAAGCAGCACGAACATGTATGCTTTTGTTCTGCATTCTACAGACGACTACTGTTTTACACTTTATCTTGTCAGTCGCGGTTATCAACATGCCACCAAAGAGAAAGGCTGCGGTTGCTGCTCCAGCACCTGAGGCTCGAACTCCTCCGCCAAGAAATGCAAAACGTAGAAAGGTTCAGCTCAAGCAGCTAGAAGGGCGCGTGTATAGCTGGGGCTCAAACCCGTTCGGTGCTTTGGGCTTTGGAGAGGATGAGGTCGATAAGGTCAGGCCAGCAGCTGTCCCCAACCTTGAGGAGAAGGTGTTTGCTCAGGTTGAATGCGGTGGCATGCACACGGCAGCTTTGAGCACGGATGGCCTAGTGTATACATGGGGAGTGAATGATGAGGGCTGTCTTGGCCGTCCCACGTCAGGCAATGCTTGGCTAAAGTCAAAGGAGCATCTTGAGGATTCGAGCTTCCCGGGCCTGGCACGCATGCCAGAGGGCGTGCATGTGGTGCAGATCGCAGCAGGGGACGGCTTCACGTTTGCACTGACCGACGACGGGTGCATCTACGGCTTCGGTTGCTTCAAGGACGACACTTCGGGTAACGCAGCCTTCAGCAAGAAGACAGAAGTGCAGAAGCTGCCGGTGTGCGTGTACGAGCCGGAGACCGGTCGGGATCATGCCAAGAAGATCGTAGCTGGGTCACGTCATATGATGGCTTTGACCAAGAAGGGGGAGGTGCTGACCTGGGGGATAGGCAACAGGGGACAGCTAGGCAGGGTACCCAGGTTCGGCCAGCAGGACGAGCACGATTTTCGGGGGGACCTAGAACCAGGAGAAGTCAATGGAGTCTCCTCTCTTCTGTTTGGCTCGCCAGTAGCAGACATAGCATGTGGTGCTAACACATGCTATGTCATCTCCAAGGCCGGGGATGTGGTTGGGTGGGGCCTGAACAACCAAGCGCAGCTCGCCATTTCCAAGGAGGACAATTCAGAAGACAACTGCTTCTGGAAGCCAGTGCTTCTAGAGAACCTGGAAGGCATCGCAGCCATAGCTGGGGGCGAGCATCACAGCCTCGCCCTCACCAAGTCAGGGCAGCTATTAGCATTTGGAGGCAGCTGCTACGGGCCCTTAGGTCGCACAGGTGTCCCCACAGATGGTGCAGAGGCCGGCAATGCCTCCTTCCCAGTTCCAGCAGAGGTAGAGAGGTCTGAGCAGCTAGCGGAGGAGTCCATCATCAGCATAGCAGCAGGTCCCAATGTGTCAGGGTGCATCACCAAGGAGGGGAACATGTACCTATGGGGTCAGGGGACAAATCATCAGCTTGCCAAGGGTGACATGGAGGATGACAACATCGTGCCTGAGCGGGTACGCAGGTCCAAGCAGCTTGGCTATCGCAGCCTATTGCAGCTCAGCTTTGGGGGGCTGCATGCGGCTGGGCTGGCCAATAAGACAGAGGACCTAACACCAGCAGAACAAACACCAGGAACAGCAGCGGCCCCAATGGCCAATGGTGCAGGGCCTTCGGGGGTGCACTAGAGTATAGGGTGGGGAAATAGTAGTAAAGGGACACTGCATGGGGTATCATGCTGGAGGTCTGTGGGGTTGTGCTTTGCCAAGCCCTGCGCTGGTAGTAGTGGTGGTTTGCAATGAGGCTTGGAGATGTCCAGCTAACAGTAGACACTGTCGATGTTTTTGTTCAGAGTCTGCAAGAATCAGCTGTTGCTGTTTTTCACCAGCTGCATCTGCAGTTTAGGTTTTGAGGCTCTGGAGGGTTGCAGGCATGAGGCTTGATGAGTGTGAGAGCTGCTGCAAATGCTGTGGCCAGTAATGATAACTGATGGGCGGTAACTCATTCTTTGGTGATTGGTACAATGTCTTTCAAACACTTCTGATTCGTGGCACCTTCGTGGTGTGGAATGTGTAGTTAGCCATGGCTCGCACAGTCGTGTGCTGCAAGGTCAAGGCAACAGCCTCGTTTGTGCATTCACCATCATGCATCCAGCATGTGATGTCCTAGTCTGCATGTTATCATGGGGATGTTGGAAAAGGCGTACCAACGAGTGCATCATGGTTGTGCATGACTGCTGAGGTGGTGTTCTCCACGCAAACTGTCTGAATTACTACTGGTTTGGGTCCTTGGTAGAGACAGCGAGGTGGGCTGGGGATTATGGGGGAGTCTTGGCAGGTAGTGGGGTAGGTGGCTACACATGTCGCAGCATTGAGATTAAGCTTGGATGTCTGAATCTATTGGTAGGGACAGACGATCAGATGGGAAGAAGGTTATATGTAGTGGGTTGTCATGGGAGATTGCATGTGAGTGCGCAAGCCTGCTGATTATTTTATTCTGCAGCATGGCTCAGGTCGCAGCATTAGAAGCCACTTATGTGTTCTTCTGTAGATGTGTATCCGATTGAAAGACAGAGGGGGACTGTTCTAGGCAGGACAGTTACTTCGAGGCTATAGACTACTGCGTTTAATTATGCGCTGCTGCAGGGTGCATGAGGGTTTTGTCTGCATGTATGCCTTCTTTGCATGCATTTGCCAGATTCTTTATGAGCAGTCTCCTGAAGGGCTGTTCTGTGATGGTGCCTTGTGATTGTGTTACCAGTTTTGGATCGTTTACCATTCTGCATGGCAACCTAACAGGATTCATCTGCATTGGTTGGTGCCTGCATGCAGGCTGGTTACAGACATGTACACTGATGCGACACTGGACAAGCTACTGTCGTTGTGTCTGCTTTGCATTGCATGGTGGATGGAAGTGGATTTGGGTAATTTCATGGGCCTGTAAGATTTGTGGGGGTTACTTTGGATGGCCTCTTACGTTTGGTCGGTATCGGCTTGGTGGATGCATGCAGTACCCGCAGTGCGAGTCTTCCGCTGAGTGCATGTCTTATAGGTGCATTGCAGCTAGATTCTACGCATTTGCATGAGATATCCATACACTGGAGCACCGTCCAAGGCCCCGGGCTTTGCGCAGATCCGGGCTTTCACTTGCCATGGCGCGCGGATACTCGGACTTGCCATTCAACATGTTTTCTGCCTTATCATTCTATCCGGTATTAGACTGCATTGCCAATTGTTTCTTGTGATGTTTGTGTACACGCGAGTTATGTACGGATGCGGTGTGCAGAGTCCCGCCGGCTGCGGCACTTCAGCCAATTCGCACCGGCCTAGGCTTGACGGTTGGGGACATGCGAGCAGTTTTGCGTCTTTAGGAAAAGGTTTCTCCGTAGATACACGAGATCAGGTCTCTCTGGCAACAACAGATCAGTGACCGAGGACATCCGCCACTCCGGTTTCTTCAGGCCATTCAACGAATCTCACCCACTTAACCCGTCGATTGGTACAAACCCAAACGAAGCGGACAACTGAGAACCAAAATAAAGGTAGTAATTAAGTTTTCAGCGCATGCAGGGGTCCTAGTATCTGGCTTCAAAGCAGCGGGTACTGCAGCCAACCGACTGACTTCACTGTCTCTCTTGCAGGGTCAAGCAAGGTTCAGGAGGCATCCGACTATGCCTAAAGGCAACCTCTGTTCAACACATAAAGATAGTGGTGAGGAATTTCTCACCAAATTACCCTTTTCTGACTCAAACATCAGCCTCTTCAAACCCAGGCTATCCCACGCAGTGAATGACTAAGCAGACCCTAGCTTCTGGATTGCCAATGATCATCTACTGTTAACTGAATGTGCCCATCACTTGCAGCTGGCTTCTTGCAGCCAGCAATCCGCACATGCAGCTGTACATTGGACAACACTGCTGCACGGACAGCAGCACTGCGTGATGATACAAGTCGGTTCAGAGGTTGCTCACTTCATCTCCGCATCAACTGTCCCAAGATGAAGTGCAATGCAAGCAGCAAACTGCCTTCACTCAGCCCAGGCTGAGCACAGAGTAGGGTTTTCAAAATATCATAAGCATCATGCTGACAACTGAATAAACTGCATGAAAGCAGCACAGCGCATACCACAGCGCACAGTCTTGCGCTGGCCACAGTCCTTCAGACTTAGCATCCGTTCATCTACTGGCCATCAGCTGGATACAGCCAAGCATTAGCCTTCAAAGGCCCTGAGATGGGCTGCTTTGACCCAATCCCGGGCGCATCACAGATGATGCGCCTGAAGTCCTTGAAGGTGCTGGTGAAAGGGGAGTTGGCAGGGTTTAGCACACCGCCAAAGGTGGCAGGAACCCTGGTGTCTGACCAGATGCTGAAGGAGGCCTTGCATGGCTCTGAGGGACTCTTGAATATTGTACTGCGCAAAAGCGAAGGAGGGGAAGGAGCCAGCGGAAGTCCTTGTCAACATGTAAACACTAGAGCATGTGGACTGATCACAAAAGGAGTACCTAATGGTCCTGGGCGTAGTGCGGTCCTGGAACCAGTGCTAGACTTCTGCTGCTGCTGCTGCTGCTTGTTGTACTCTCCTCCAAGCTACCATGAAGGACTAGTAGAAGAGATTAGATGGAGCACTTCACAGCGTTATCTGGTCAAAGGTGCAGCCGCTGTGGTCACCATTCACAATTGCAGCTGCATTTGACTACGGCATGAAGTCATAAAACAGCCAGGGCGGCTATACACTTCACTGTCAGGACAAAGCAGCGTGGCATCTGATATAGCTAGCCACCCTCTCAAACATACCCAAACCGCATGTAGTGGACTCGCCGATGTACCAGGAACCGCAAAACAGTTACTGCACGAAGGCCACAGTGCGGACCGTTTGAGACCATCAGCTCCTGAAAAGCCCGTCACTCAACAGTCACTGGCCGTGGCGCCATGCACTGTCCAAATATGCTGATACATAATTCTGCTGTTGAGCTGTTACACGTCTGTATAAGCAACAGCTGCTGGCATCTTTACCTTACATGGCTTCAATCCAACCCACTCACCTCTTCTCCTCATCTCCCCACTTCCATGAAACAGTCTCCCCATCCACCCTCTTCAGCGTAGGCACGTTGTTCACATACCACGTCACCCCGTCCTTCTGCCAGTTGAAGGAATACACAAAGTACGTATTCGTACTGGTGCTGTTCTCAGTGAAGTTCATGCTGCTCAACCAGGCACTGAAAGGAGCACCCTCCACATTGCTTTCTCTGCTAGCGTTGATAAGCTTGGGCATGTAGGTTTCGGGGCCTTGCCAGGCTTCGCCCATGGGCTGGCCCTCATGGAAAGTGTTGTACCATATGGAGGACTTGTTGGTGGGGTCAGCATTGAGCCATTCATAGTCGATCTCGTGGAAGGTTCCGGCGTTGCCAGGGTTGTAGTCGTCGCTGTTGCGCACCTGCAGGGGGGGGGGGGCAAAAACACCTTAAATACTACTGATGAGACACTACTGAGGATTTCGGGCCAGAATTAGCTGGATCCGAACCGCAAACTGCTGAGCACAAGTGACATGTGTGGATTGGTGATTGCAAGATTGCTTGTGTTTTGTATGGGGTGTTTGTGTGTTGGCGGGGGGGGGGGGGGAGCACGATTGAGCCAAGTAGAGAGCGTCATGATGCAGCCCTGTGGCGGTTCAGTAGCAGCTGCACAAGCAGTGGTCAGGTGGAATCACTTTTTCACTTGAACCGAACCAGCTCGCCGCAGCTTTCTTTCACTACTGCTCGCATTCCTTCTCCCCCGCCCCTCCCCAGCTGGTATGTAGTGGCGTCTGCTGCTGCAAACTCGGCTATGCCATATATGTCCAACACGAGTGCTACAAGTTCATGGACTGCCATACCGCACAGCAAAGCAGTACTGGGATGGAGAACTTCCCAAAAAGCCTCACACGCGGACATTAGACTGAGACAGGGTTTAGGGTTTACCCTAAACCCTAAACCCTAAACCCTGGAAATTGTCAAAGTACCATGAGACACCTACTGCCCCGCTTGAATGTGGTAGGACGCGGCTTGCAGAAGACTGCCACAACCTGAGCAATACAACCTGAGAAGTCCACCCACCCATCCCGGCCCCCTAGTCTAGCAATCTAGTGAAGCCCCACTACTTACATAGAATGCAGTTACAACTCCAGACTCTCCTGAAGGCAGAGCTTCCACCTGATACTGCCCATATAGATGCAGGTCAGAGTCAAGGGCATCCACCCGCACCCCATCCTGCATGTCCATCCTCAGAGTTAGGGTGTTGTTTTCACTGTTGAAGATGGCGTTATCCTGGTTGTATGGCATGTTGAAGCTTGTGGGGTTAAACTTGCTGTCCACAAGGCGGCAGCTTTGACCCTCAGCACCTGTTGACATTGTACAGCAAGAAACGCAAGATATTAGTTACATTTCATGATATGCCATAGCAAAAAGTGCCATAGGCCCTGCACCTTAGTAAGCTGTCACAGAAGCAGCGAGGTGGAGCAGAATGCGGGTTGTTTTTGGCACGCAATCAAAAGTGATGACAACACATGCCTAGACATGAGGTCCAGAAATAAGTTATTAAGGTCGCCAAAGGGGGTCAAGCGGGATATGTTAAACACAGGTTGGAGGCAGCAGGGAGCTTGCGGGGTGGGGGAATCCTGTTCGGGTCCTAAACCCTACAATCTCAAACTCTAAACCCTAAACCCTAACCCTGAAACCCAAATACCCTCACAGGAGACAGATCAGCTGCACAGCTTTCGGGCCGTGCAGCGCCCACGGCATAACTCCATCCAGTTTGTTAGTACGTGGAGAGCAAAATGAGTCGAGACCGCTAGAGAGCCAAGCCTGTCAGACCATTGAAGAGACCCAGGCAATACCCTTATTCGGGAAGCTCATATTACAGATGGTTGCAAATGCTTTAGACCAATAAGCAAACCGTGCGTGACCTTTAGCACCTTGAGCCTAAAGCGGGCACAGAGCAGGAAAAAGCAGGAGACAGACTAAGCAGTCATAGCAGGAGCGTCAGCAGTAGCAGGAACAGAAACAACAGAAGCAGCACTGGATGAACGCAACAGCTGCAGCAGCAAAGTACATTGGGTTCCGGTGTCAACTTTTGCACCAACAACAGCAACAGCAGCAGTAATAAGCAGGAACAGCAGCAGTAGCCAAGCAAAAGGGCAGCTATCAAACACATCGGCAACAGTTGGAGCAACAAAGCACAATGGAATTACGTGTTGATTGCTGCACAAACAACAGAGGTAGCAGCAGCAATGAGCAGGAGGAGGAGCAGCAGCAGCGGCAGCAGCAGCAGCCGGGCAGCTATCAAACGCATCAGCAACAGCTGGAGCAACTAAGCAGAATGGGGTCATGTGTTTACTGCTACACAAGCAGCAGAGGTAGCAGCAGCAATAAGCAGGAGGAGGAGCAGCAGCAGCAGCCGAGCAGAGAGGCAGCAGATTGAGCTGTTGACTATCTAAGTACGCAGATTCTACAAGCAGGCCGCATCTCAATGCAGCTACTGCAGCCAGTACTAGGCAGACATACTCTCAACAGTGGGCTGTGCTTACGCATGCATGGCTCACATAAGACCACACCGAAGGCCGGAGTTGGGGGTTTATTGTGTGGCGTGCATGGTTTAATCGCATTTCCAGTAAGCATTTTGCACTCGTGTAATAATAAACCTCGAATCCATTCGAGACCAAATCACATTGCCTACCTTTGTGGATGTACAGTACAGCCATAGGCCCCTTCTTCAGCCCGTCACATGCGGCAGTAGCAAGTGAAGCATTAGCAGATGGGATGACGCTGAAGCAGTAGCACTTGTAGTCGGCACGAGAGATGGCGATCAGGCTGTGGTTTTGGGTGGTGCAGATGTCCGGGCATTGGTCGAGTGTGGAGCTGGTCAGGTTGGTGCCTGCAGATAATTTCCAGGAAGCAGAAGGGAGCTAAGAAAAGGTCATGCACTGATGTGGCATCTGATATATACAACCATCAGAGGCAATGCATGCAATTATTGTCGCAGCAACGCCAAAGCAGCTAAGCTCATAGAATCTAGTCACTACAGCTCTGAGTGTTGCAATAGGCAGACTGGGGTGCTGCATCTCACCCACAAAATCAGAAGTCCATTACTTTCTTGGGTGTGCTTGCATTCAGCGCAGCCACGCCAAGGACGAGGGCTGCTGTGTAACGTTAGTTAATGCTCAGTACTGCAGTCTCAGGCAACATGCATCCCATAGGTGCTGCGTGCATGGGCGGGGAGTTGCTGACATGAATGACATGGGGAATGCACTCAGGGCTCTGCTGCTGCTGCTGCTGCTGGCTGAGCTCCAGCGGGACAGGATGATTATAAACACGTCAATTCATTCTCTGCCCTTACCGTCTTTCAGGTCTAGGCCCTCTAGCCGGGCCAGGTCGAAGCATCCGAGGTAGGCAGCTTTGTCCAAAAGGTTGCAGCTGCCAGAGGTTGTTATCAATGACCTCTGGGTGCTGCTAGTTTCAGTTGGAGGTGCAGTGGCATAGTTGGCAACGCGGTTGCGAGCGCGGTTGCCGTTTTTGCCGGACCCGTTGGCGGAACAGCAGGTAGATAAAACTGCCACAAGGGCGGCCAAAGCAAGGAATCGGGCTGAGAAGGCAGCCATGGTGCCTGCGAAGGTCTTCGAGGAGCAAAAAAAATGCAAATAGCTTCAGACCGGGCTAATGACAGCTGGCACGGACTGAAGGCACTTTGATAGCAAGAGCTGCTAGACCAGTCCTCTGGTTTGTTGAGCTGCTGAAACGCCTCTAGTAGCTTTATATAGGGTACGCTATGCCTGTATGCTTGATAGCAGTCGAGCATGTAGGGAAGCGAAGCTCAAATGCAGTTCGATACGGACTTGGCCCCCCGGGCAAGGCCGGCCGCCGGCGGGGCCGGGGGCACTTGGTGCTGAGTGGCACCCCAGTGGGACTTGGTAGCTTACAGTCTACACTAGCTACAAGGTCATGGTTCCCTGCCGGACACTGATGGCTCACCTGTACAGCTTGGTTTCAGAGGTGTCGAAATAGCTGTTGGTCAGAGGCTGGCATAGTTGGTGCGGGTAGCAGGTACGTGACTTGCTGGAGTACACTCTCGGCAAGGGCGTAAGGGATGTTATCAAGGCAGGCGGGCAAGCGATGCTTATATATGATTCTTGGCAAAGTACTCGTGTTTGTCCGTGCAAGGTAGAGCTGTAAGCGTCAGCTGCGAGAGTCGAACCTCGGAACTGTCGAACATGTCAACATCCTGCAGCTCCATCCTCGTGCAGTCGACCTGCGCGCTCATTCAAGCCCGAAGAAGTCAAATTGCTATCGCATGTGTAAGCTCCTGTCCAATGTTCGGTAGTTGATAGGCAGGGGGCACAGAAATGCAGCACTCGCTCACCAGGGCAATGCGCATCGGCGCGGAGGAGCAGCACAGTAAGGTAGGGCGATACAAACAAATACTTACAAATACATACAAATGCTTCAAATGCTTTAACGTAACCCCTTCAGGAGTGTTCAACCATTCACAAGGCATTCTACCCGATGCCAACTCTCAACCGTCCAGACCATTGGAGCAAAGTGTCTCCACCTTCCAACGCTGCCAAACAGATGGCAGATGTCCGTGCCGCCAAATTTAGAGCATGTAGCCAATGCATAGCTAATTAGTTCCTTACACGGGCAAGCATCAAACGATTGCTGGTCCCAAGAGCAGTATCTGCCAACTCGCATCAGTACCACATACATCCTCCTCCTCTCCAACAAGAAGCCCTGTTACGGACCAATGCCAATTTCGTCCAAGGGCATGCACGCTTCCGCTGCTCTGTTACATCCTCATCAGCAGTTACTTGCTGCTTCCCCTTTTCTCCAGCTGCTGGCTCTAGTTTTGCTGCTGCTGCTGCTGCTGTGCCCCATCCTGCACATGTCCTCCTGCTGCAGCAGGCTGCTGCTGATGCTCTAGTGATACTCCTTCCCCTTACTCCGAGGGGCCTGGCTGTTGGCTGTTTAGTCCTCCCCTGCTGCTGCTTGCTGCTGTCGATACTTGCTGCTTTGCCATCACCCCCACCACCTTCTTGAGCAGCTGCTGCTGATCCTCTCTTACTTCTTGTCCTTCTCCTGCTGTTATATCTGCTGCTTCGTGCTTTCGCTGTTGCTTTGCCTGCATCACCCGTATAACCACCTCCAGCAGCTGCTGCTCGTGCTGCTGTTACTTGTCTTCCTCATGCTGCTGCAGCTGCTGCTCCTGCTTGCTGCTGTTGCTGCTGCTTTGCCCGGATCAGCACCATCACCTTCTCCCGCTGCTGCTGCTAGTGCTGCTGTGACTTGTATTCCTCCCCTGCTGCTGCTGCTGCTGCTGCTGCTTCTGCTGCTGCTTCTGCTGCTGCTGCTGCTGCTGCTGCTGCTGCTGCTGCTGCTGTCTCTGCTACTTTGCCCGCAATCACCTCATCATCCCCTCAGCTCCTCCTGCAGCTGCTGCACCTGCTATTACTTCTCTTTCTCCTCCTGCTGCTGCTCCTGCTGCTGCTTGGTATTGTTCTTGCACCTGTTCCAGCATCAGCACCATCACCTTCTCCCACAGCTGCTGCTAGTGCTGCTGTTATTTGTATTCCTCCCCTGCCGCTGCTTCTGCTGCTGCTGCTGCTGCTGTTGCTGTTGCTGTTGCTGCTGCTGCTGCTGCTGCTTTGCCCGCATCATCCTCATCACCCCCTCAGCTCCTCCTGCAGCTGCTGCAGCTGCTGCGGTCACATCCTCCTCATGCTTTTACTGTTTCTGCTGCTGCTGAAGATGTTGATCCAAAAATTTATCATGAGACAGTGCTGGCTTCAGATCCTGCTGCTGCAGCTCCTTCTGCCCACAAAAATGTTGTTCACCGTATGTTAGTTTTGCTGTTGCTGCTCACCTTACTGGTAATGTTGCCATCGCTGCTGCTGCCGGGGTTGTCGGTGCTGGTGCACCTCCTCCGCCTGCCCCATTGTCCAACTCTCCCATTTCCCACACCCCTAACCCTTCACCTGCTGCTGCCGAGCTGCTGTTGCTGCTGCTGCGCCTCCTTCGCCTCCCTCTTTGTCCCACTCTCACATTGCCTAGACTCCTAACCAGCATTCAGCTGCTGCTACTGCTGCCGAGCTGCTGTTGCTGCTGGTGCACCCCCCCCCCCCCCCCGCCTCCCTCTTCTCCCACTCTCTCAGTGCCCATATTCGTCAACCATTCACCTGCTGCTGCTGCTGTCGCTGCTGCTGCACCACCTTCGTCTCCCTCTTTGTCCCACTCTCAGATTCCCCAGACCCCTAACGCTTCACCTGCTTCTGCTGCTGCTAAGCTCGGGGTACATTGCTGCTGCTGCCAAGCGGCTGTCGCTGTGCTGCTCCCCCTTCGCCTCCCTCGTTGTCCCACTCTCACATCGCCCATACCCCCTAAGCCTTCACCTGCGGCTGATGTTGCTAAGCTCTTCCAGAGTAGTGCTGCCGCCCTTTGCTGCTGCTGCTACTGCTGCTGCCGCGTTTGCTGCTGACCTGCTGCTGCTGCTGCGGCAGCGGCGCCCGTCCTCCCATTCTCCTTTTGTCCCACTCTAGTTAAAAAGCAGCACTAACAGCATCAGGTGCAGCATGCGGGGTGCCAAAAGACGTTGCTGTTGCTGTTTCCATTTTGCGTTTGCGCCACTGCTGCACACCACAAAACATATTTAACGAACATGCTACGATTGACTTGCAGCCGGAGCAAGATAGTTTGGTCCCAAGAACCCTAAAAAGTGTGGGTCCCCAATTGCTCCACATTTCCCTCTGCATGTATTTGCCACTGCTCATGCTGCTGTTGTATCCTTCCCTTCTGGGGTTGGCTTCTAATTCTGCTGCTGGTGCTGTTGCTCCTTCTTTCTTTTCACCGGACCTCTCCTTCTGCTGCGGCAAGTGGCTGCTGCTGCTCGGTGATACTCCTTTCGTCCCGCTGCTGCTGCTGCTGATGATGATGAACTGGTTGAAGTTCCCTAGATGGATACCTGGTTGGGTATCCCTCTACGTTGGAGGTCGGGAATCCCTTGTGTTTGGATCCATCCGATGGTGTGTTTGGTCGTTTCGACCCAGCACCCCTTTGCAGTTGCCATACCTTAGTGTATGTTATGTTCTGTTATGCTGCTGCTGCTGCTTTACCATCAACTCATCACCTTCTCCAGCAGCTGCTGCCGATGCTCCTGTACTCGTCTTACTTGTGCTGTTCCTGTCCCTGTTCCTGTTCCTGCTGCTGCTGCTGCTCCTGATAGGATTGCTGTTAATGTTTCCATGCCCTATAACCTGCAACTCATCCTCCTGCAGCTGCTAATTCTCCTCTTCATGTCATTGGCGTTTGGTTCTAATGCTGCACTTCCTCCTGCAGATGAAGTTTGGACTATGCTGCTTCTGCTGTTGCTGCTCAGCTTATGGGAGTATTGCTGCAGTGCCTTTGCTGCTGCTGATACCACTGCTGCTGCTGCCACTGCTGCTCCTGCTGCTGCTGCTGCTGCTGCGCCGCCACCCGACCGCCCCCCCCCCCCCAGCCCCATTTCAGCCGCTGAAAAGCAGCAACGGCACCAAGATAGGCGTGTGGCAGCGCTACCACTTCGCCTGATGCTGTTGCTGCTCCCCCAAGTGCGGAACAAGCCACAACCATGGCACCCTGTGCATCACCAGCTGCTCATTCTTGCAATAACTGCTGTATTAGTTCCCTGCCATTGAGCACTTGAGCTGGAACAGATGCCAACATCAGAGGAATTAGTGCCTTATTAAGACCATGTGCCTCTGTTGGCAGAGCCTGCAGAATGGCTGTGTGTGGTCCATCTCTTTGCGCAAGAATGCATCGTGATGGAAGCGGAACACAGCTAGTTTTGGAGCTCTGCGCAGAGGATGCAACCACACAATGACGGCACCACCAGCATACCAGTAACACCTCTGGCATACGGGTTGAACTTAGTATTGCAGAGACATGAGGTTCACATGCTCTCCCTCGGCCATGCACATGCCTGCAGGAACTTTTCACAGTACTGCATGCCAGTAGCTTTAGGAGTGACAGGCACCAGCTCTGGTCTACCCGTCCCATCGGCAAGTAGTAGTTTTGCAGGTAGTAGTTTTGTGCCAAACTGTCACATCTATGGACAAGGTCAAATGGCATATAGGAGTACCAAGGCAGATGCAATCAGCTCGCCTTAATGCTGCCGTATCGCATGCCTCACAGGACCCCCTGTCAGTGCTTGGCTTTCGAGCATCCACATCAGAAGCCCAGTACACCTCACAGTGGGTCTCTTGGCCATGCTACCATCCAACGTCGTAGGCCGACAGTACCATGGCTTGGCATGGATGCCATAATAGTTGCAATACAGAAAAATGACTTCAGCTATAAAGAGCTCTGATAGCAGCCCAGTGTTTTAGCAATTACGGAGAAAACAACAGAGCCCAGTGTTTTAGCATTTACTGAAGAAACATGCTCTAAAGACTGAGCCACTATTTGATAACACAGCCGGCTGCAGCTTAGTCAAGCTGCCAACTCAAGCAGCCGGCTATAAAAGGAGCACCGGGACACTCTCAAGATGCCTTCCCACCTGACCGTACTGTAGTGGTGAAATTATGATAGACACATGGTGACACTGGCCCTGCCACTAGAGCCTTCCTTTCCTTTGTCAAGTCATCAAGAAGCTCCTGCAGCTCCTCCTGCTAATGGAGCTGGGATCTTTGCTGTTGCTGCTGCTGCTGCTGCTGTGGCAGCTTCCTGGAAGAGCTGCTGCAATATGTAGAGCTTGCTGCTGCTGGGCCTCTTTATCCCGGACATTCGAATTGCTCTGCCTTCCATTTGTCGTGCCGTCTCCTTTGTCAAACATTTATTGAAGAGCAAGGCATCAGCTGCAAGACCACGGGTGTTACAACCCAAGCCCTTTTGCCTGATGCTGTTGCTGTTCGTCAATTGGACACATGTTACTGTTATGCTACTGCTGCAGATGGAATAACCATGCCAAACTGCTATGTGCTAATCAGAGATGTCCGGCACAAGCAGCAGGAGCAGCCGAAATTTGGGGCCTAATTGCTATGAAGGCACTCGCTCAGTACAGCCCGGGCACTTCCAATACCGCACTTCCACGTTCATTGACACGCAGGTCCAGCACACTTGCATCCATGTTATCTTGGTTCTGTCCTACTTACGGCAGCTTGCTTTCCCTATATGCTAGCGCTGTTCCTGCTTGCTGCTGCTCCTGCTGTTGCTGTCCCATCGTCCGCTCCTGGTGCTCATGCTGGAGCTGTTGGTGTTCTCCTGATCCGACTAATGGTGTATTCTGGGTGCTGCTGCTTCAACATGACCCTCACCTCATCCTCCTGCAGCGGATGCATATTCTTTGTATCCTGTTGGCTTCTGATCTTGCTGCTACGATCCTCCGGCTAAACTATCAATGGTTCTGCTGTCACTGCTCACCTCCCTGGGAGTACTGCTGCAATGTTACTGTTCGGCTGCTACCACCGCTGCTGTGCCTTGATCCTAAGCCTCCCACATGTCCCACTCTAGTTGCAGAGCACCGGATGCAACTAAGGTCATGTCAGGCAGAAGCGGCAGACCCTGACCTGGCCCATGCTACCCAGAGAAGCTGAGAACAGCTTGGGTTCTTTTAGATGCCTGAACAACCAAAGTAACTGAAGCGGCCCGAACAACGGAACTTATTACAAAGGGAGCCTGAACAACCAAACTAACTAAAGCGGCCTGAACAACCAAACTGACTACAAACCAAACCACCCACAACCATGGCATCTTGTGCAGCATGCAACAGGTGGTGATCCTCAGAACAGTTGCTGTTATTGTTCCGTACCAGCACCTGAACTACAAAAGGTGCCCATACCAATAGCAGTAGTGTCCTTACTCGTGTCCAATATTAGAGCATTGGGCTGCTATTGCAGAGCCGGCAGAATGACTGTCATTGATCCTTCTTGCGCAAGAACGGAAGAAAGGGGGCAATGACAGCTGTTTATGCAACCATGCAATGGCAGCACCCCCTGTACCAGCCCCCTCTACTAGGAAGAGCTATGCATACCTTGTACTGAATTGGTCATGCTTGCTGCTGCTAAGCTCTTCCCGATTACTGCTGCCTCTGCTAGTGCTGGCGAGCTGCTGCTGGTGCTGCTGCAACCGCACCCCCTTCTACTTTGCCCTTCATCCCATGCATTCAAATTGAAGAGAAGCGACAGCATGAGGTGCAATATTGGGATTGCCAGAAAGGCCAGTTTCCACCTCATGCTGTTGCTGCTGCTCATTCTGCATTCGTGCTACTGCTGCACATCGTATACTTCTGAGATAGATCATTGCACAGCTTTTGGACCATGCAATGCCAGCAGCAGAACTACTGACTATACTGCTGCATATCACATAGTATAACACCGGACGAGCTATGATTCAAAATTGCAGCAGCAAGAAGGTGCTGGTTACCGGGAGCACATACATAATGCGGGTCTCCCACACCCTGGCTAGTTGGAGTCATGCAGGCCGGCGGGCGCTGCACGGCCCGAAAGCTGTGCAGACACCTTGTCTTAGTAAATGTGTGGGCAACCCGTTGGTCCGCGCTTCCCCCTCACATGTAGGTGCCACTGCTAGTGCTGCCACAGTATCCTTTCTTCCTGCTGTTGGCTGCTAACTCTTCTGCTGCTCCTGTTGCCCATTCCTTCAAAACACCTCTCCTCCTGCTGCTGTGGCAAGTGGCTGCTAATGCTCAAATGTTACTCCTGTTACTCCGCTGCTGGTGTCCATCTAGTCCTGCTGCTGCTGCTGCCTGGCGCTGTTGCTGCTGCTTTGCTATCTCCCTCATCACTCCCACCTGCAGCAGCTGCAGATGCTTGCTCACTTGTCCTCCTCCTGCTGCTGCTGCTCGTGCTGCTGCTTGGCAATTTTTTTGTTTCAGCCGCTTTGCCCGTGTCACCCGCATCATATCCTGGCCCCTCCTGCAGCTGCTGGTGTTATTGTTGGATCATTTCCTCATGCTTTTGCTCGTCCTGCTGCTCCTACATGATCATAAACTCCTCACCCACTCCTCAAGTCCTACAGCTGCTGTAGGTCCCATTGAATGCTGCTTCTGTTCATGCTGCTGCAGCTCCTCCTGCTGGTGAAGATGGCATATATGCTGCTTCTGCTTTTGCTGCTCAGCATTCTGGGAGCATGGCTTCAGTGGTTGCTGCCACTACTCGGCTGCCACTTCTGCCACCGCTGCTGATGCTGCTCCTGCTGCTGGCACCGCTGCTGCCACCGTTGCTACTGCTGCTCCTGCTGCTGCCACGGCTGCTGCTTATGCTGCACCTCGCAACAGCCTTGTAGTTAGACCCATTCTAGTCATTGAAGAGCAGCAAAGGCATCAGGTAGAAAGCTGGGGTTAAACTACCACTTCCCCTTGAAGCTGTTGCTCTTCACCTGCACTCATGCTACTGCTGCGTAATGAATAAGTAAACCCACCCATTAACCACATAATACTCAGGAGCAGCAGGAGCAGAAGGAGGAGCAGCAGGGACGGCACTTTGCGCCGTGCTAGGAAGGAGCGCTAAGAACAGCCTTGGATCTATCAGGTGCCCGAACAATCAAACTAATTGAACTTCACTACAACTTTAAACCATCATCCTGGTGCACGCTTTAAAATCCGTAGGTAATGAGGAAAATCATGCCACAACCCTGACTTCCGCTGAGTCGCATTGCTCAATGACGGACAAGGAACTGTTAGATGCAGCAGAGGAAGACACGTTTAAACCCACACCGACCCAGTGACGTCTCTGCTGCTGACATGTTGATGTTTCAATTGGAAGGAAGTCCCAAAACCCTACACCAAAACCCTAAACCAAACAAGAAAGTTTATGATCTCTGCTGGGCTGCACCGTTCTGTTTCTCAATTGCTAACATGTCAACCTGGCTCTGCTTAGCAGGGTGGTGTAGGCGGTTCAAGGAAAGGCATATCTGTGAAGTTCCAAAGTACCTTCCTTCAACCACCTTGACAACCCTGCCCCTCCTGCCTGCCTATGTTAAGGGCCACATTCTCAGTCCCCTCTACCCTCAGCGGGACACATCGGGCGAGTTATGTGCTTTTCCCCCTCACATGCCAGCAGTACATACGGCCTTCAGCAATAATCTTGCTTCATACATCTTCCTAGCCTTGCCTGCAACATGATGTTTTTCTTGAAAATATTCAATCTATTACACCATTGGGACCCGCTCAATATCAGTGAAAACGACCAAGCCGCAATCTATGGCGTCTTGTGCAACACCAGCTAATCCTCCCAACAACTGCTGATTTGTTCCCTGCCAGCACTTTAAGCTGGAAGAACTGCCAATACCAGTAGCAGTAGTGTCCTTATTACAGCATGGGCTGCTATGGCAGAGCCTGCAGGATACTTGTGAGGGACCCATCACCTGCAAGAACGCATGATGATAGAAACCAACAACCTCACAGCTAATTTTGCAGCTTTGTGCAGAGCATGCAACCATGCAATGGGGGCACCACCAGCATACCAGTAACACCTGTGGCATGCAGGTCAAACTTAGTTTTGCAGAAACTTAATGTTCACATGCTTTGCCTTGGCCATGCACATAGTGCCTGCAGGACCTTTGTTATCACACTGCATGCCAGTAGCTTAGTGGCAGGCACCAGCTCTGGTTCGTTGTTCCCATTAACAAGTAGTGGTTATGTGCCAAACTGTCACATCTATGCGCACAATGCAACGGGGCTGCCAGAGTCGCATCAGCACAAAAGTGGACCCTGCTGGTTTTCCCAAACTTGGCAGCACAAGGCAACCCATAAATTGGAAGGTTTACAAGTCTGCGTAATCAGGCTTCGTTTGTAAGCCATAGCCTGGCAAGTAGCTTATGGTCCTAAACATAGTACCAGCCAGGCACTCCTCTATTCAAACATGCCACCCATGTCTCCACAGTCCAGCCGGACTGGCATGCCCTTCTGGGACGGACCCCACAAGCAAATACACCCATTTCACACTCGGATAGTCATGTTTATGAATTCCCATGTACGTTATCTGTTTCCGGACAGCGTTATTAAACGTGAGGCAGGCTTTTTGCTGTCTTTGCACAGGAATGCCTGGCTTCTGGCGAGCACTAAGCTATAAAAGCTTTGTAATAGTAGCTTGACTCTCGATGGTCTGGCATGCATTTGCTAAAACAAAAAACAATGGCGTTAAGAATGCCTCTACCAGTGGTTGATTCAGGTGCCTGAACAACCAAACTATCTAAGAAAGCAGCCTGAACAACCCAACTAAGTAAAAGCCTGAACAAACTAACTAGAAACCCGAAACACCCACAACCATGGCATCTTGTGGAGCATGCAACAGGTGGTGATCCTCTGAACAGCTGCTATTATTGTTCCGTACCAGCACCTGAGCTAATAAAGGTGCCATAACCGGTAGCAGTAGGGTCCTTGCGTCCAATAACAAGAATGGGGCTGCTATTGCAGAGCATGCAGAATGACTGTGATTGATCCTTCTTGCGCAAGAACGCAATGAAGGGAACCAACGACAGCCATTTATGCAACCATGCAATGGCAGCACCCCAGTACCAGCCCTCTACTAGGAAGAGCTATGCATACCTTGCACTAAATTGGCCATGCTTGCTGCTGTTATTCCCGAGTATTGCTGCCGCTGCTAGTGCTGGCCAGCTGCTGCTGGTGCTGCTGCAATCGCACCCCCTCCTGTTTCGCCCTTCATCCCAATCTAGATGAAGAGAAGCGAAAGCATCAGGTGCAATATTGGGAGTGCCAGAATACCAACTTGCCACCTGATGCTGTTGCTGCTGCTCATTCTGCATTTGTGCTACTGCTGCACATCATAAAGTGCTGAGATAATTCATTGCACAGCTTTTGGGCCAAGCAGCGCCCGCAGCAGAACTACATCATACTGCTGCATATCACATAGTATACAACGGACGAGCTATGTTTTAAGACTGCAGCAGCAAGCGAGGAGCTGGTTACCGGGAGCACATACAAAATGCGGATCTCCCATACCCTGGCTCCTTGGAGTCATGCAGGGGCGGGCGCTGCATGGCCCGAATGCTGTGCAGACACCTTGCCTTAGTAAATGTGTGGGTATCCCATTGGTCCGCGTTCGCCCCCTCACATGTAAGTGCCACTGGTAGTGCTGCTACAGAATCCTTTCTTCCTGCTGTTGGTTGCTAACTCTGCTGCTGCTCCTGTTGCCCGTCCCTTTCCTTCACGACATCTCTCCTCCTGCTGCTGCCACAATTGGCTGCTAACGCTCTGATGTTACTCCTTTCCTCCCGCTGCTGTTGGTGGTTTAGTCCTGCTGCTATACTATGACAATGGAAAGACAGTGCCGGCATACCACACTGAAGCAAATGCATGTAACGTTTCATAACAAGTTCCACAAGGTGGTTGCATAACCGTTTAGGTTCACTTTGGCAACCCCGCCTCTCAGCATGAGCAAAGCGTACCCGTTGCACGTGCTAAGTGTGTATTTGGCGTCCTGCATGCATATTCTATTACCCTCCCATGGTTCTCTACCATCTTTGCATCGTCCGCCATCATCTTGCAGGCATGAGACACTCCCAGGATTGTAGTGCACCAATGTATGCATTACTGCGGCCTACGTATAAAGATACAGCCACAACAAGATCCACAATTTGTTTACGAGACTAAAGCTGTACGAAGAGCCGCACTCCATATCTATATGGAGCACAAACATTGGACAAGACCTGTTCATATGATCCATTGCGGCCAGCATGTAACTCCTGCTGCTGCTGCTGCTCTTGTGCTTGCCAGGGTCTGATAGAGGGCGTTCTGGTTCGTGGTCAAGCTAGGATCTAGCTGCCAGACCAACACGTGCCTTTACAGTCCGGTTGTAGCGCTGTTGTATGCGGAAGCGTGTGGCGATGGGCCAGGTCACAGGATGCGGAACCTTCAACTGCTTTATGTTGGCAGAGCTGCTTTTATCCTCTATAGACTTGCTCTTGCTGCTCGATGGATTCCTATGACAATGTCTAATGCGTATGTACACAGCTATGCGCTGGATTCTCGGATCAACTGTATGCTGCGAAGCTGCCGGCAGATGCGGCCGATTGACTTGGCGGTGCGGACGGAGCACCAAGTGCTGTACAGGTAATGCGCTTCGAGGAGTAAAGTTGAAGTATAATGCTGAATCGATTGCTTAGTAGAGACTGAACACTGCTTTGCTGTATTGCTGGATATCTGTATGTCGTTGAACTGTTCTCGAGCTCAGATGCGGTCGGTCGAGTAATCAGACAGAGTTGCTTCAATATTCTTACACTTTAGGGAACAATCACGCTTTACTTAACTTACTTGCAAGCCACTTGCTTGCTCCAAATAGTAACAGAAGGGCTGTCGCTTGCGCGAGGCACAGCGATTTAAGCAGATGTTAGTGGATAAGGGGCTTCCTGAGCGGGGAGCTCAGAATTTTTTCCACTTAAAATTTTTACGTTTGCTTCGCCTATTTATACTTTTCCCGAATGCTGCTGGGATAGGTCGTTACTCAATTTCACACTTCTTTGCCAAGTGTCAGACAGTGCTACCAAGTCAAAATGACTTGGTAGAGGCTCAAAGGACTTGGTAGAGGCTCAAATGATTTGGCACAAACACAATTCTGAGTCACAAACGCTCTTTATGATCTAAAAAGCGCAAGCCTTAGCTGCTGCGTGGTGCTAATGACTTGGTAAGGCCAAATTATTACCAAGTGGCTAAATTCTACCAAGTCTCCCGTAACAGGGCTTTGAGGATCTCTCGGTTGCCTGGGCGAACACCGAAGAAAATGCTGTTCTTTTCCTTGGGTTTGGTAAACCATTATCGACCCAACACTGGGGTATTCAGCACCTTCTTCTTGTTTAACACTTTCTGGGCCTAGAACCACTGAGTCCGCTGCATGCTGTTCCGACCCTAGTGGAATGTTTAGCTCGACCTTTTTGTGTTAACTTTAGCTTTACCTCCACCCCTTTTGCTCATTCCTCATTCATTATACTTGTCTATGTTGCTAAATGCGGACATGATCTGGACACCACAGGGGAGCTTCACGTCACCCAGTCAATCTCGATGCATCAAAGACTTCAGACACCCAATGAAACTGCGTGGCCTGCTGTGCCTGCATCTCTTTTTTGTCTAGCTTATGCTTTTTAAAATATACATCAGCATTTGTTGTATCGCCCTAACTTATGCATAGCGCAGACCAAGGAACCTTCACCTTCCTTGCCAATGCTTGCCAATTGCACACCCACACAAACAAGGCACAGGCATATGACAGCAAATCTTTTGTCCATGCTACCATGGCAACCTTGTTTGTGGTAGCAGTGTCTTGACCATGATGAAGTTATCCAGGAGATTAAGTCAACAGCCATATGAAACCCTCTTAGCAGCCCACAAGTTTCGAAACAATCACTATCACTCATGGCTGCCGCATGAGTGCTTGTTGCTCTTTCTTGCATCTCCAACCTGGAAGTGCAGAAGTTGCAACAAGCACTAATGAGGCTTCCGCGCTCTTTCATTCATCCTGAAACAGTAAACTGGCTTCAAATCCTGCTGCTGCAGCTCCTTCTGCTCATCAGAATGTTGTTAACCGTATGCTACTTTTGCTGTTGCTGCTCAGCTGACTGCTAGTGTTGCAGTCGCTGCTGCTGGCAAGTTGCTGTTGCTGCTGTTGTGCCCCGTCCGGCTGCCTCGTTGTCCCACTTTCCCATCTCCCACACCCCTAGCCCTTCACCTGCTGCTGCTGCTGCTGCTGCTGCTAAGCTCTGGTATAATGCTGCTGCTGCCGAGCTGCTGCCGCGCCTCCTCCGCCTCCCTTTTTGTCCCACTCTCACATCGCCCATACCCCCTGAACCTTCACCTGCTGCTGATGTTGCTGCTGCTGCCGAGATCTCCTGGAGTAGTGCTGCCGCCTCTGCTGCCAAGCTGCTGCTGCTCCTACTGCCGCCGTTGCTGCTGCTTCTGGTGCTGCTGCTACTGCTGCTGCCGCCGTTGCTGCTGCCCTGCTGCTGCTGCCGCGCCTTCTCCCACTTCTCACACAGTCCCGCTCTAGTTGAAGAGTAGCAACAGCATCAGGTGCAACTTTTGGGCTGCCACAACCACAACTCATGTGTGCTATTGCTGCACACCAAACACTGCCAACGGACCAGCTATGATCGACTTGCAGCCAAGCAAGAGCACATACAAAGTGCGGGTCTCCCATTGCTCCACGTTTCCCTGAGTCGCATGTAATAGCACTGCTAATGCTGCTGTAGTAGCCTTCCCTTCAGCGGCTTGCTCCTAAGTGCTGCTGCTGCTGTTGTTCCTTCTTCACCTTCACCACACTTCTCCTTCTGCTGCGGCAAGTGGCTGCTGATGCTTGGATGGCACTCTATTCCTCCCGCTGCTGCTGCTGCTGCTTTACCATCAACTCATCACCTTTTCCAGCAGCTGCTGCTGGTGCTCCTTTTAGTCGTCTTCCTTCTGCTGTTCCTATTCCTGTACCTGCTGCTGCTGCCATTGATAAGGCTGTTGCTGCTGCTTCAGTGTGCGCTATAACTCATCCTCCTGCAGCTGCTAACTCTTCCCTTCATCCTATTGGCTTCTGGTTCTGATGCTGCACTTCCTCTTGCTGACAAAGCTTAAATTATGCTGCTTCTGCTCTTTAGCTGTTCAGCTTATGGGAGTATTGCTGCAATCTTGCTGCCACTGCTGCCGCTGCTGCTGCTGCTGATGCGCCTTTCCACCGGCCCCCCATCTTAGCCCCGATCCAGCTGCTGAAGAGCAGCACCGGCATCAGGATAGGCATGTGGCAGCGCTACCACTTCGCCTGATGCTGTTCCTGCTCCCCAAGTGCGGAACCATTCACAAGCATGGCGTCCTGTGCAGAAACAGCTGCTCACTCTCACAACATCTGCTGTATCTGTTCCCTGGCACTGAGCAGTTGAGCTGTCAGAACAGGTGCCCATACCAGTAGCAAATATGCCTTATTGAGAGCATGTGCCTCTGATGGCAAAGCCTGCAGAATGGCTGTGACTGCTCCATCTTATGCGCAACGCATGGTGATGGCATCAAAAGATACAGCTGATTTTGCAGCTCTGCGCAGACGGATGCAATGCACAATGACGGCACCACAAACATACAAGTAACACCCGGTGGCATGCGGGTTGAACCTTAGTTTTGCAGATACATGAGGTTCACATGCTTTGCCTCGGCCATGCAAATGCCGCTGCAGGACCTTTTCACGCTACTGCATGCCAGTAGCTGAGTGACAGGCACCAGCTCTAGTCTACGCGTTCGATCGGCAAGTAGTGGTTGTGTGCCAAACTGTCACAGCTATTCCGGCAATCCCTGCTGGTCTGCACATACTTGGCAGCACCCAGCAATCCAAGTCAGTACAGCAATTTTCGTACAGGCCTACAATATGAATGAAACCTGGGTTGAGTCAGGTTGTGCATTCCCTTTAATCTCCCATTTAAGGCCGGACTTTGAAAACTCCACAAGCACTGAAACTACATTCCAAGCCTCCCGTATGCACTTAAGTAAAGCTAAAAGATGATATCACTATATGGAAAGCAGCATAACGTTGAGCTCTGCTACCACAGCCGTGGATTTAGTTGCGCAAATGTGATCAGACTAGAACCTTACTTGGATTGTCCCATGTTACCTCACTAATAGGTCTAGTTCTTTAATTGTACGCCACAAATGGTGTGTCGTAGATGTAACCCTGTCTCATCCTGCATGCCTAAACAAACCAATCCAAGCCATCATTCAGTTGCTGCATGGCACAAAGCCGGGCTAGGGTACTAAATGATGGCGTCAAATGGTATGCATAGGATTCTCACAGGGCTAGAGCGCAGTAAGATCAACATCGATCGGGAACTATTTGTTCATGCACAATAGGCGCACAATTGTGCAGCTAGTGGGTTTTACAGTGCTGGCAGTGCTTTATCTGCTTTGCGTCACATGCATGCATCACAAAAGCACAAAAACATGTATTGCTTTGGCCCTGTCGTCACGCAAACCGTTGTTAGGTGCAGCAGCAGAGAAAGACACGTTTAAGCTTACTCCCAGTAATGTCGGTTTCTGCTGCTGACATGTTAATCTTTGAGTTGACAGTACTAAGGTCCTGACAGGCTTTTTCATTGTGAAAACCTGAGTGAGTCACATGCCGGGCAAGATACCGTCCATAGTCGCAATGATCCCCCAAGGCAGACAAATCCACCTGCTGCACAGATATAACAATGTAGCTTACGTCTACAATGCTAGTGCCTGACACCGTGCAGGCAGTGTTTGCAAGTTTTCCTTATTGCATTGTAGGCAGTGGGTACCTTGGGGTAAACACTGCCACAGGTGGTAGTACAACATTGAGCACTTGCATGGAAAACTTCATAACCTGTCCACAAGTCTACCATCTTTTGGCATCCCCATCTCAAGAGCAGAGCATAAGCAGAACATGTGTGCTAAGTGAGACACCAAGGCAAATTGTCCTTCTTCCCGCAGCTGTATTTCCCTATGTCTGGCGCCGCTGTTCCTGCTCCCTGCTCCTCCTGCTGTTGCTGTTATGACCTCCGCTGCTGCTGCTGCTGCTTGTGCTGGAGCTGTTGCTGTGCGTCTTATGCTGCTAATGGTACTCTTCTGGCTGCTGCTGCTTCAACATGACCCTCGCCTCATCCTCCTGCAGCAACTGCAGCTTCTCTGTATCCTGTTGTCTTCTGATTCTGCTGCTACTGATCCTCCTGCCCAGGAAGATGCAATTTAAGGCTGCTTCTGCTGTTGCTGCTCAGCTGTCTGGGAATGCTGCTGCATTGTTGCTGTTCTGCTGCTCCCACCGCTGCTGTGCCTCCTCTGCCTCCCCCTTGTCCTACTCTAGTTGAAGAGCAATAGCATTGGGTGCAACTAAGGTCATGGGTGCTTTAACCCGACCCTTTGGCACTTATGCTGCTGCTGCTCCTTAACTGCGTTCATTGCTGCTGCTGCACATCAAACTATTAGATCTACCCGCTATGTACTAACCAGCCGTAATTTACAGCAAGAGAGCAGCAGCCGCAGAAGCAGCAGACCCTCACCTGTCCCAATGAAGGGAAGCTCAGAGCAGCCTGGGTTCTTTGATTCAGGTGCCTGAACAACCAGACTAACTGAAAAAGCGGCCTAGAACAGCAAAACTAACTCTAGAAAAGCAGCTCGCCCACAAGGCATGGAACCTTGTGCAGCATGCAAGAGCTAATGATCCTCAGAACAGCTGCTATAATTGTTCCCAACCAGCACCTGAGCTACAAAAGGTACCCACACCGGTAGCAGAAGTATCTTTACTCGTATCCAGTAATGAAAAATGGGGCTGCTATTGCAGACCCTGCAGAATGACTGTGATTAATCCTTCTCGCGCAAGAACGCAAAGAACGGGGGCAGTGACAGCTGTTTATGCAACCATGCAATGGCAGCACGCCTAGTACCAGCCCTCTGCTAGGAAGAGCCTCTATGCATGCCTTGTACTTAATTGGCCATGCTTCAGTTGCTGCTGCTAAGCTTGTCCTGAGTATCATTGCTGCTAGTGCTGCTGCAATCGCACCCCCTCCTACTTTTCCCTTTATCCCCATTCTAGTTGAAGAGAAGCGACAGCATCTGGTGCTATATTGGCAGTGCCAGAAAGCCAACTTGAGCCCTGATGCTGTTGCTGCTGCTCAATCTGTATTTGTGCTACTGCTGCACATCATATGGTTCTGAGGTAGATCTTTGCACAGCCTTTGGGCCAAGCAGCGCCCACAGCTTAACAACATCATACTGCTGCATATATCACATAGCATATCAACGGAAAAGCTATGATGTAGGATTGCAGCAGCAAGAAAGTGCTGGTTACCGGGAGCACATACAAAATGCGGGTCTCCTGGAGACAATTGCCTATACCAGTAGCAGGTAGTAGTGCCTTGTTAAGAGCATGGGCCTCTATCTGCAGGCAAATCTGCAGGCAAAGCCTGCAGATTGGCTGTGATTTGTCCATCTCTTGCGCGAGAACACATAGTGATGGAAGAAGAACACAGCTAACTTTGGAGCTCTGCGCAGAGCATGCAACCACACAATGACAGCACCACCAGCATGCCAGTAACACCTGTGGCATACGGGTTGAACTTAATATTGCAGAATCATGAGGTTCACATGCTTTGCCTTGGCCACGCACATGCCTGCAGGAACTTTCTACACTGCATACCAGTAGCTGAGTGACAGAAGCCAGCGCTGGTCTACCCGTCCCATTGGCAAGTAGTGGTTCCGTGCCCAACTGTCACTATCTATTCCCACAATGACAGCGGAGGCTGCCAGTGGTCGCATCAGCACTAAAGTGAACCCTGCTGGTCTTCACATACTTCGCAGCTCAGGGGCGATCCATCCGTTGAACGGAAGGTAAGCCTGCATCACCAGGCATCATTTGCAAGCCATAGCCAGGCATGTAGCTTATGGCCCGGAACATACCAGCCAGGTACATCTCTGTTTGAAAATGCACAACCTCCATTTCCCGCACAGGCCATGACCTTTTTAAGGCGGACTGGCGTCCCCCTTCTGAGATGGACCCCACAAGCATATATACCCACTTGCGGCTCTTCCTGGGAGGCCTGCTGGGGACACTAAGACCCATGCTGCTACTGCTGCTGCAACAGCTTGCTGCTAGTGTTGCTGCAATATGTAGGGTTTGCTGTTGCTGCTACCCTTGCTGCCCCTGGCTGCTGCTTCTGCTGCTGCCTCCTTTACCTCCACTTTTGTCCCACTCTGGTGGTGTACCCCACTGCCCTGTACACCGAGGAGCCACGCTGCTTTTAAATAAAAATGCTTCCACTATGTATGTTGCCCTACTACCCAGGTATCTGGGCCGGCTGCTACCCAACCTCATGACTGCTGCTTCTGCTATTTCTGCTGTTTCCTATCAAACCACATGACTTCATTTGCACCAAAATAACCACCTATTGAGGCTTCATACTGTAACAGCACCTGTCACTGCGAATGTGGCCGGACATCTCCCACCAGTAGCTCTGATCTGCTACACTTTGGCAGCTTTGGCACGACCACTGCACTATGTCAGTGGCACCGCCACTGCACTATGTATTATCTTTCAGGTCTTATCTTTCACATAACCTGATAGCTTTTGTTATATAAGTTTACATAACTAAGAGCCAGATGCAGCAGCAGCCACTACAGAATAAATTGATGACGCAGACAGAACAGACGTCCCTATCCATCCAATCGCATCCCAAATATGACTGCTCTGCATGCAGGAAGTTGCAGCACCTTCCTGCATCCAATAGAGTCATCTTCGTGTATCAATGTGGATGAGAGCCAAGGGACTAACAGGTCACTAAACTCGATGCATGCACTTCCGGACAAGCTGCTGCTGGTAGGCATCGGTCGATATTCATGTGAGTTCCTCAGGCTCCACTTGGCTCTGTGTAGGTCATGCTCTTGTCCCTTTTGGTGCTTTAGGGGGTTAGGGTTCTGCCCCGCTACGTGTGCCGTGTGCATGAATATCTTCCAGGACTATGGGGATTTGGCTACAGTGGGACCTACTTTGTATGTTCCGCCGATCGCACGGCATCGAAACCAGGATGTAAGGAATCATAGGACCCGACTAAGGTCGTAAGCACCAGGGACATGGAGTGTCACCTACGGTCTTTATTGCTGGCAAAGCTGGTGTAATAAATTGAAGACCTTGATGATCCACTTCATCTTGCCGCGTGTGTGCGATAAGCAGCACCTTCTTCCTGAGCGAGAGAAGACTTACTTCTTTCAGACACAGCAGAAGGTGGTGACTCGCATCACTCGGACCTTTGGTAGAGATGATGCCATTGGCCACCCCAAGGGCGATGGCAACGACCCCCAGCACCAAGCCTACTTCATCCGTTCTGTACCAGCACCTGGGCTACAAAAGGTGCCCATGCCGGTAGCAGTAGTGTCCTTACCCGTGACCATTATATAAAAAATGGGGCTGCTATTGCAGAGCCTGCAGAATGACTCTGATTGATCCTTCTTGCACAAGAACGCAAGGAAGGGAACCAATGACAGCTATTCATGCAACCATGCAATGGCAGCACCCCCAATACCAGCCCCCTCTACTAGGAAGAGCTATGCATACCTTGTACTGAATTGGTCATGCTTGCTGCTGCTAAGCTCTTCCTCAGTACTGCTGCCACTGCTAGTGCTGGTGGTGCTGCTGCAGCCGCACCCCCTCCTATTTGCATTATCCTATTCTAGTTGATGGAAAGTGACAGCATGAGGTGCAACATTGGGGTTGTCAGAAAGCCAACTTTCTACCTCATGCTGTTGCTGCTGCTCATTCTGCATTCGTGCTACTGCTGCACATCATATAGTTCTGAGATAAATCATTGCACAGCTTTTGGGCCAAGCAGCGCCCGCAGCAGAACTACATCATACTGCTGCATATCACATAGTATAACAACGGATTGCAGCAGCAAGAAAGTGCTGGTTACCGGGAGCACATACAAAATGCGGGTCTCCCACACCCTGGCTAGTTGGAGTCATGCAGGGGCGGGCGCTGCATGGCCCGAAAGCTGTGCAGACACCTTCTCTTGATAAATGTGTGGGTATCCCATTGGTCCGTGTTTCCCCCTCACATGTAGGTGCCACTGCTAGTGCTGCTACAGTTTCCTTTCTTCCTGCTGTTGGCTGCTAACTCTGCTGCTGCTCCTGTTGCTCCTTCTTTACCTTCACTGCACCTATCTTCCTGCTGCTGTGGCAAGTTGACTGCTGATGCTTGGACGTTACTCCTTTCCTCCCGCTGCTGTTGTCCATCTAGTCCTGCTGCTGCTGCAGGTGCTAGTGCTGCTGTTGCTGCTGCCTGTGGCTGCCATCTTCCTCCCCACTCCCCCCTGCAGCAGCTGCCGTGGCGCTAGCCAAAGTGTCCTCCTCCTGCTGCTGCCATTTGTGCTGCTGCTTGGTGCTTTTGTTGTTTCAGCTGGCTTGCCCGTATCACCCGCATCAAATCCTACCCCCTCTCGCAGCTGCTGCTGCTGCTGGCGCTACTGTTACTCATGTCCTCGTGCTATTGCTCGTCTGCTGCTCTTACTGGAGCTGTTGCTGTTGCTGCTACTTCAACATGCATCCTTACCAACTCCTCAAGTCCTACAGCTGCTATAGGTTTTCCTATCTTCTGTTGGCTTCTGATCATGCTTCTGCAGCTCCTCCTGCTGATGAAGGTGACATGTATGCTGCTTCTGCTGTTGCTGCTCACTTTCTGATAGAGTGTGGCTTCAGTGTTCCTGGCGCTACTGCTGCCATGTCTTCCACAGCTGCTGCTGCTGCTGCTGCTGCGCCTCCCGGATGCCTTCTGGTTAGAGCCATTCTAATCACTGAAGATCGGCCACAACAGCATGTGAAATGGTGTGGTGAAGCTACCACTTTGCCCTGATGCTGTTGCTACTCTTCACCTGCACCACTATGGGAACAGTCCGCCCTAGATTCGGCCTAGAATCACCCTAGACTCGCCTAGAACCTGCCTATATTTGCTAGATTGCCTAGGGGCCTAGGGGCATTCTAGGCGGACACAGGGGGGTCTAGGGCGGTCTAGGCGCCTGCATTCTAGGCAGATCCAGGTAAATCTAGGCTGTCAAGGTCTAGGGGTCCTAGCCGCCTGCGGTTCTAGGAACCTCCAGATTAATCTGTTTTGGCACAATGACCTCACAGTTCATTTGATTGGTCCTGAGACTCACACCCACACACGACAGCAGTACTTAGAGCTACCCAGCAAGCAACCCTACCATTGCCAGTAGCACAATGTCCCTGCCTGCCACAAGGCAAAGAGTGCCAACCTGTGGCACTCAACCCCTGCCAGCATGGAAGCACACATTCATAAATGCCATGCCCACAAACTTGAATGGCAATACTGTAACAAGTAAGAAGGCAAGCAGCAAACAGCATCAATCTCTAGCGAGGACCCCAATCGTTTGGCATCATGAGTTCTTATCTGCATTGGGACGATAATGACCAATAGTCTATAGATAAATAGATAGCACAAAGCGACCAGTAGAACCGTGGAAGGTGACCTACCAGGATCACCCCCAAGCAAAAATCTTCTGCCACAACCAAGAGGTGTTCACAGAGCAGAATCACTCATGAACAATAGCACGGACATCATTAACAAACAAACAAAAATTAGGTGCGGCAGCCGCAAAAGGGCTGCTAGGTCATAACGACCAAACGCAGCATCGGATGGATGCAAAAGACAATGGAGTCCACACGACCAATTACACCACCAAGGTCAAAAGCACACAACATATAGTTCCCAGAGTCAACAGCTATTGCAGAAAACCACTTCTGCAAGCGAGTTAAGACAAGCTGTACAATAACCATACCACCAGCTCATGAAGTGACAACCCCACCTGCCTGTGTCAACCTTGAATACATGCAAGTAGTAGGAGACAATGCGCACAAGGAGCGCTATTGACCAACCGTTCCCTTGGCTGTTACCATGACTCCGTGTAAAAGCACAAAGTGCCACAGCCCTAACGGAAGTCATACCTGTACCACAATCTCTTATGGCATGTCCCCTGAGGATTAGACTGCAACATTGGTGGGCCTCTACAAAAGCACAAATGCAAACCTGTCCACTCCAATCACTGATACATGCATGCCGATTTACAGCTTGGTTTGCGGGCTTACTGCATTTTGCTATGGCAACTTGTAGGTTGCCATAGCAAATACGACAGGTGCCCCCTTAAGGTGCATGTCTGATCTACACACTGCAATGCAGCCCAAGCCCATATGCTGGGGTTACTGCAAATAGGAAACGCAGACGCTTGCATTACATTTTGTACCGCATGCATACTTGATCTGAATGAGAGGACAGCATGCCCCTTATATGCGGAACCCTGGCGCTGCTGCTGCTGTTGTGCATGGCAGCCCTTAGCTGAGGGCCGGAGGAATGTCTGACTGCTTGCAGGTAGCTCCAGCCTGTCCACACCAGGAATCCTTTCAGAGAAAGTCTGAAGGTCTTTGCCAAATCCTGCAGACCTGACGGCAGCAAAAGCTGAGGAGGTGGCACCATGCACCCTTTCTGTACCAGTGATCTGCATGAAAAATACACAAGAAAGCAATGGTCACAACCAAACATCAAGCAAAAAGTTCATGCACTGAGGGATGGCTGCATATGGCCAGCACTGCCACATATCTGCTGTTCAGTCCAGATGCAACGGCATGCCACACTGCCCCTAACGTCCAGGCAGCAGGTTTGGGTCCAGGCAAATGGGACAATTCCTGCTGCACCGTGCACCATCGACAAGAGGCCAGGCAAAGTTGATAAGTGATAAAACTCCTGCTGCATTGACTTTTGCAGTCATTCTGCTGAGTTCACCACGGCCGCAAGTCACTGCTCCTCTGGACCGACATGCTACGACAGGTCCCAAGACAGGTATCCATGCCATGCTGCTGGTGATCTTTATGTAAGCAATGTGTGCTTCCTTTCGTCAACATGTCAGCCCTGCTCAACAAGGTATGCAATGCTGTTCTGGTATGTGAGATAAGCATCTGGTCAGGGCGCAAAAATGCTGATTTGTATCAGGTACGAAGTTAAGGATATCAGCCAGACTGGGGTATACCTTTTGGCGGAAACTGGTGGAGCCTTCAACCAGCTCTGGCCAGCCAAAGGAAAGCCCCAAAGAATCTACTTGCTGCCTTGGCAAGCCGTCAGTTAGCGGAACATGCACAGATCCGATACATTAGTGCAGAAGACGATCAGCTCTTCAAACGTAAGGTACAAACTGCTTGGCCTGGGTTTCTCCATATGGCTGGCTGGCTGGCTGGCTGCCGAGTCGCTGTGATGTCCAGGAAACCAGAAGAGCATGCATGACGTGGACGCTCCAGGACAGACGAATCGGGTATAGTGATAGTCTGAGCTGCACTTCTGTGCGCGTTCGACCGCAATCCACTGAAATGGATGCTTGGGGGCTGATAGCATGCTGGGCGGTAGGGTTCGACAACACACATAGTGGCAAGAATGTACGCCAGCTCTGGGCGAGCATTCGCAAAACACAGCCTACACTTTCGCTCAAAACAGCATCATTTTGATCCGCTTGCGGCCTCGGAGGTTGTGGTTGTCACCGTCTGGTGCAGGCACTGATGTATACAACGTGTCTCATACAGCAGGGTATGAAACCATGTAGAATGGGGAAATGCATGAAGTTCACAGCATAACTCCTTGGATGCAATTGATTGGGCAAGCATGTGAAGGCTGGCGGAGCCCACCTGGAGTCACTCGCTTTGAAACCGTGGCTTCGGCACTCTTCTTGTCTTCTTCATTCTTAGTGCCAGGACACCAGATGAGCGGTTCTTTCTTCCACAGCAGAGCCTAATGTCCTCACTCAAAAGCTCGAGGTCTCTCCGTGGCCGCCAGACACTTGACCGTTCCACACTTCTAGCCAGATAGCTGTCCTTTCATTTAAGCACACATCTGAGTTTATGATGGGTTTATCATGAAAAGGACTCTCGTATCATCTGCGTGGTGGCAACTTAGGCTGGGCCACTGGATGCATTTTCCCACTCTGAGCCAGCAGAGACAGCCTAAGCATAAGCCATATGGCCCCATGACCTCCTATGGTATTTAACACCAGCGTTCTAACGGGCCTACGGAGCTGGATGGATACCATGGATTGGCACAGACTACGTGTGGTACCTACCTGAGCCCATGGCTAATTGGGGTTGCATGGGTGCTGGCAGCAGCAGGTAGGCTGGGAGCTGGTTGCTCACCTTGCTTACCCCTGGTACTCCAGTCTTCCCTAGAACTCATCTTGCTATCCTTCAGTTTCTTGCAATATATGCCAGTTGCGGGAGTGACGTTGGCACAAGAAGCTTCTGACTAGCGCAGTTTGGGCCGCTTAGGAGATTCAACATGGCAATCTGCTTTTAAGTTATAACACTTCAAACCTTCTCTGCTTGGCTGTGCAATCCTGGCTCCTTCGGTTCTGCACTGCTTGTATGGGATCTGTTGTGATCACAAGGATGCGTAGTGTCTTGATTGGCAAATGCCCTGATTCATGCAGTCAAGCGACCATGCCGTTGCGGCTTAGCATGCATGTGTGTATTACAACAAATGAGATGTACCTAACACATGTGTTAGCGATGTGTAAGGTAGGTCCACTACCAGTTATGGTACCAGGAATGGCACCTGCAGCACAAAGGTTACGAGAATCGCATCAACAACACAGCAGCAGTGTCTGCTGCTGCTTTGCTGTTATCAGTGATATGATGTTTCTCATAATATCTGGCACCTACTGCTCCTAGTTCTGCTGCTGCTCCTTCAGCTGCTGCGCCCTATTGCTTCTTTTGCTACTGCCAGCCCCAAATATATGCTGTGTTGGCCCAGAAGGCTGTGCAGTGGTCTTTCAACAAATACATGCTGTGGTGGGATCACAGGGGTTGTCTTTGGAAGCGCTGCTGAAAGTGGTGCCTTGCTTTGGATACCATACCAAACAACTACAGCAGAGGACAGTGGCATGCCAACATGTCCTGCTGCAGACATATCATAAAGCTTGTTGTTTGAGGTTAATTTTAGGTGCTCAGCTTCCCGTGTATGTTGTATGGGGGTGTAGTTCCTAAAATGACTGCTGGCGTAACGGCTCCTCGTGCTGCTTCTTGTCATTAGTCCCTTCATGCTGCTTCCCCTCCTGCTCCTTTGGTTTGCTGCTGCTGCAGTGTGGCCTTCTTCCATTACTGGTGCTGCTGGCTGCTGCTGCTGGCTCCTTTTCTGCTGGTGTTGCCCCTGCTGCTCAATAGTCTGCTGGTTATGTGTCTTCCCCTGCTGCTATTGCCGCTACTGTTGTCGCTGATCTTCTTCTGCTTGTGCCCATCCGTCCAATGTTGCAGGTGAGCAGCTAGCTGCCGATGCAGCTGCTCCTAGCTGTCACATGGTTCCTTCTCCTCCTGTTGGCCCAATGTTTTACCAGCTTCCTGCTGCAAGCGGTGCTGCTTCTGTACTAGTCTCTGCTGCTTCTGCCCGCTGGATAGTAAGGTTATGCTGCTGCTGCTGCTGCAGGTGTTATGAATTATGTGCAGATGACCTTTGCATATATGCCCAGTGTAAATGCACTTGGTACTGACTGCTGTATCATACAGCATATGCATGTGGTTTTATCATCTAGATATGTTGCAAATTTTAGCCAGTACAGGGCACCTTGTGTGGAAGATCCACAGCTAGCGATCTACTTGCCAGGATTTGGGGTGAAAGATGTTCTGTTTACTAATGTAAGCATACTTGCAATTTAAAGTGTTCATTGCGGTGAGAACGAGCAGACAGAACTAGCAGCCTACGAAAGCTTAGGCAATGTCCCAGTGGAACTGCTTCCATGCCTAGAGTGGACCTAGATTGGGTCTAGACTGTGCCTAGAATTACCTGGGCAGTCTAGGGGCTGTGTCTAGATTTTAGGCAGTGTAGGAGGCTGTGCCTAGACGCCTAGGCAAGATCTAGACTGATTCTAGGCGAAATCTAGGGCGGACTGTTCCCATAGTGCACTCATGCTGCTGCATAACATTGAATAAGTAACCCTGCCTGCTAACCAGGTACTGCCAAGGACCAGCAGGAGCAGAAGGAGGAGCAGCAGGAACGGGAGACTTTGCGCCGTGCTAGGAAGAAATGCTCAGTGAACAGCCTTGGATCTTTCAGGTGTCCGAACAATCAAACTAATTGAACTTTACTACAGCTTTACAGCATCATCCTGGTGCATGCTTTCAAACCCGTAGGCAATGAGGAAAATGATGCCATAAATCTGACTCTGCACCTAACTGTTTCTTGTTGGTCATGGAGCAGTGTGACCCAGCAAAACATCCAAGATGTCCAACAAGAAACTATTAGGTGCAGCAGAGGAAGACGCGTACGCCCAGGGGCGTTTCTGACATGTTGACCAGGAGATGGAAATCCCTATACCCTAAACCCTAATTCCAACAAGAAACTCCATAACTTCTGCTGGGGTGCACCGTTGTGTTTCTCAATGGCTAACAGGTCAACCTAGCTATGCTTAGCACCTTCAGCCCTCCGCCAGGGTGCTGTAGGCAGTTAAAGAAAATGAATGTTTGTTTAACGCCATGATCCCATCCTGAAACCACCTACACAACCCTGCTCCTCCTGCCCGCCTGCCTTGAGGACGCCATTCTTACTCCTCTCGACCTTTAGGACACATCGGCGAGTTACGTGCTGGATTACTTCCTCAGCGGCCACGAGTACATACCGCCTTCAGCAATAACTTTTCCTCTTTATGTTTTCCTGACCGTGCTTGCGACGGCATGTTCTCCTTAGCAGTAACTGTCCTTACTACAGGATGGGCTGCTATGCCAGAGCCTGCAGAATAAGTGCGAGTGACCCATCAATTGCAAGAAGGCACGTTGCCAGTGAGTCATCACACAGCTTTCTTTGCAGGTCTGCGCAGAGCATGCAACCACGCAATGATCGCGCCACCAGCATCCCAGTGGTAAGTGCGACTTGGACCTTAGTTTTGCAGATATATGAGGTTCACATGCTCTGCCTTGGCCACGCACATGGACCTTTTGACACTGCATGCCAGTATCTGAGTGACAGGCACCAGCTCTGGTCTACCCATCCATGTTAGACTCTAATTGAAGATGCAAGGCATCAGCTGCAAGGTCATGGGTGTTACAACCCAATCCCTATCCCTGATGCTGTTGCTCTTTGTCAAATGCACTGGTGCTACTTTTCTGCTGCTGCCGCAGACGGGATAGTCAATGCCGAACTGCTATGTGCTAATCAGCGATGTCTTGCACCAGCTATGTGCTAATCAGCGGTGTCTTGCACCAGCAGCAGGAGCAGCCGAATTTGGGGCCCTAATTGCTGCGACGGCACGTTCAGTACAGCCCTGGCATTTTCCGGCACCGCAATGACACGCAGGCGCAGCACACTTGCATCCATGTTATCTCGGTTTTGTGCTGCTGTTTACGGTAGCTTGCTTGCTCGCCCTACATGCTGGCGCTGTTCCTGCTTGCTGTTGCATGCCCCTGCTGTTGCTGTGCCGATCCTTAGTTTTGTCCTACTTATTGCAGCTTGCTTTCCCTATATGCTCGCTGGTGTTCCTGCTCGCTGATGTTCCTGCTGTATCTGTCCAATCGGCTGCTGCTGCTGCTGCTCATGCTCATGCTGAAACTGTTGGCGTGCTCCTGATGCTCCTAATGCTGCTGTTTCCGCCTGCTGCTGCTTAATATGACCCTCACCTCCTCCTCCTGCAGCGGATGCAGCTTCTCTGTACCCTGTTGGCTTCTGATCCTGCTGTCACTACTGCGGATCCTCCTGCCAAACGCATCTGCTGTTGCTATTCAGCTGTCTGGGAGTACTGCTGGAATGTTCCTGTTCTGCTGCTACCACCGCTGCTGTGCCTTAATCCTAAGCCTCCCCCTTGCCCCACTCTACTAGTTGAAGAGCAACTATAGCATTGAAAGCAACTAAGGCCATGGGTGTCTCAACATTGTCATGTTCCTCAATAGCTAACATGTCAACCTGCCTATGCTTAGCACTTTCAGCCCCTATCACGGTGGTGCAGGCGGTTACAGAATAGAAATGTGTGTTTAAGCTCAAACACCTTCCTGCAACCACCTACACAACCCTGCCCCTCCTGGCTGCCTATGTAAAGGGCCCCATTATAAGTCCCCTCTACCCTTAGGATGCATCGGCAATTTAGTGCTGTAATATTTCCTCCGATGCCACCAGCACGTACTGCCTTCAGCAGTATTCTGCCTTCAGCAGTATTCTGCCTTCAAACATTTTCCTAGCCTTGCCTGCAACGGGATGTTCTACTTAGAGAGATTCAATCGATTACACCATTGGGGCCTGCAAAATAACAATACGAAGCCAAACAAGCCGCAACCATGGCCGCGTCCTGTGCAGCACCAGCTGCTGATCCTCACAACAGCTGCTGCTTTGTTCCCTGCCAGCACTTAAGCTTGAGAAGATGCCAAACACCAGTAGCAGTAGTGTCCTTATTACATCATTGGCTGCTATGGGAGAGCCTGCAGAATATTTGTGGCTGACTTATCACTTGCAAGAACACATGGTGATAGAATCAGCAAACGCACGGCTATTTTGCAGCTCCGTGCAGAGGATGCAATCACGCATTGACAGCACCACCACCAGCATACCAGTAACACCTAACGCATAAGGGTTGAACTGCTTAGTGTTGCAGAAACATGAGATGCCATGCTCTGCCTCAGTTACGCACCTGCCTGCAGGACCTTCTCACACTGCATGCCAGTAGCTGAGTGACAGGCAGCAGGTCTGATTTACCCGTCCCATTGGTAAGTATTGCTTACGTGCCAAAATGTTACATCTATCCACACAATGAACGGGGCCACCAGTGGTCGCATCAGCACAGACCCTGCTGGTCTGCACATACTTGGCAGCACAGGGCTATGCATCAAACGAAAGGAAAATCTGCGTCACCAGGCATCATCTGTAAGCCATAGCTGGTAAGTAGCTTATATCTCAAACATAGTACTAGCCAGGCACTCCTCTGTTCAAACCGACAGGCAATCCATGTTTTCCTCCACAGTGGGCCAGCTGGACTGGCATCCCCTTCAACCGGGACGGACCCCACAAGCAAATGCACCCATTTCACACCCGAGTAATCATGTTCATGAAATCTCATGTCCTCCCACCCCTGTCTCAAACACCCCCTCCCACCCCTCCCTCATACGCCCCCCTACGTCTGCCTTCGCAATAACTTCCCCACAAGGTGTGCGTTTCTAAACCCTGAAACCATACATAATTTTATTTGGTTCCCCCTAGTGCAGTGTCATCTTGTGAAGCTGTATCATTTGTGCCCCATTATGGCCGACCCCCAACCGACAGTCCAATATAAAACCTAGTACCCTTCTACACCACCACTACTACTATGACACTAAGCTTTACCAACCCTAAACTTTACCTTTAACAAAACATGTTAAGTAGGTCAGGCGGACCTTTGCTCACATAACTTGAGCAATGGACTGGTCCCTGTTGACCTTCATTGGCATTAATTGGTGCTAGGACTTGCGTGACTGCCCCAAATGCACTTTACAGTACATGTTAAACCCATCATAGTGGAAGCCAAATAAGTAGAACATCATGTGTGCAAAAGTGGTCAGGAAGAGCCTCTCCCTACCCACTTTGGTACACATGATGTTCTACTAGAGGCACCACATAGCTCTGCAACCTCTTTTTCCAGGTCATGCAGCCTGCCTTCCTACATACGCTGTGGTGCCTCTTCCACCCCCGGCCTTATCCTCCATCCACTGCTGCTGCTCCTCCCTTTTTGTTGACTGCTCTGCTAGGCCCTGAGCCTCATCACGAACAACAGCAGAACGCACAGCTACACTGTAAAACAGCAGTGTTTTTGATGGCTGGGATTGGGCCATACCAAGGCATCACAACTAGAGCATATTTTGGCATTTCTGCTGCCTAGTAACTGCTGTATGTACTGCACTTGAACATTGCGAACAGGTGTTAGGCAGCAGAAACACATTAGCCTGGTCACTAGAAACTCACCTGCACTCATGCTACTGCTGCGCTTTGAATAACTAAACCCACCCATTAACCACATACTACTCAGGAGCAGCAGGAGCAGGAGGAGGAGCAGCAGGGACAGGAGACTTTGCCCCGTGCTAGGAAGGAGCGGTAAGAACAGCCTTGGATCTATCAGGTGCCCGAACAATCAAATTGATTGAACTTCACTACAACTTTGAACCATCATCCTGGTGCACGCTTTTAAATCCGTAGGCAATGAGGAAAATCATGCCACAACCCTGACTTCCGCTGAGTCGCATTGCTCAATGACCGACAAGAACCTGTTGGATGCAGCAGAGGAGTGACGTCTCTCCTGCTGACATGTTGATGTTTCAATGGAAGGAAGTCCCAAAACCCTACACCAAAACCCTAAGCCAAACAAGAAAGTTTATGATCTCTGCTGGGCTGCAGCGTCCTGTTTCTCAATTGCTAACATGTCAACCCAGTGGCTCTGCTTAGCACCTACAGCCCTCACCAGGGTGGTGTAGGCGGTTCAAGGAAAGGCAGATTTGTGAAGTTCCAAAGTACCTTCCTTCAACCACCTAAACAACCCTGCCCCTCCTGCCAGCCTATGTTAAGGGCCACATTCTCAGTCCCCTCTACCCTCAGCGGGACACATTGGCGAGTTATGTGCTTTTCCCCCTCAGATGCCAGCAGTACATACGGCCTTCAGCAATTATCTTGCTTCATACATCTTCCTAGCCTGCAACATGATGTTTTACTTAGAAAGATTCAATCTATTACACCATTGGGGCCCGCTCAACATCAGTGAAAACAACCAAGCCGCAATCAGTATGGCGTCTTGTGCAGCACCAGCTAATCCTCCCCACAGCTGCTGATTTGTTCCCTGCCAGCACTTTAAGCTGGAAGAACTGCCAGTACCAGTAGCAGTAGTGTCCTTATTGCAGCATGGGCTGCTACGGCAGAGCCTGCAGGATTTCTGTCATCGACCCATCACCTGCAAGAATGCATGGTGATCAAACGAAGACTACACAGCTAGTTTTGCAGCTCTGCGCCGAGCATGCAACCTAATTGCGACCACACAATGAGGGCACCACCAGCATACCATTAACACTGTGCATACGGGTTGAACTTAGTTCTGCAAAAACGTGAGGTACACATGCTCTGCCTTGGCCATGCACATGCCTGCAGGACCTTTGCACACTGCATGCCAGTAGCTGAGTGACAGAAACCAGCTCTGGTCTACCCATCCCATTGGCAAGGACCGGTCACGTGCCAAAGTGTCACATCTATGGGTACTATGAACAGAGTCGCCAGTGGTTGCATCAGCACAAAAAGTGAACCCTGCTGGTCTTCACATACTTGGCAGCGCAGTGCAGTCCATCAAACGGTAAACTTGGCAGCACATGGCGAACCAGAAAACTATATTCAAGTCTGCACCACCAGGCATCAGTTGTAAGCCATATCCAGGTACTTCTGTATTTTAAAAAGCACCCGTTGTGATTTTGTGCAAAGGCCAACTCAATGCCGACCTGAAAGGAATGTTGTAAAATTGCACGCCACCTTCCTGCAACCACTTACACAACCCTGCCCCTCCTGCCTGCCTATGCTTAGGGGCCCATTCTTCATCCCCTCTACTATTAGGACATATCGGCGAGCTATATGCTATTACTTTTCCTCAGGGGGCCCCAGTACACACTTGTCGGGTGTAAGTTTGTAGTGGGGCTAATGCGTGTAGCCGGGGCGCTTTGCGGAAGCGTGGCACTGGACAACTGTCCGGAACGGCAGATGTCAGCGCAGGATGGGCACACCCAAGACAGGTCCTCGGATGCTTTGCACAAGTCTGATAACTGCTTGTGCGATGTTGCGTAGACGCAGGGCCTAGGACGGTAGCCTGTAGCCTAGGAATGACCTTGCGGATTGTGAGAGCGGGCACGTCAGTACGATGTCTGCTCACTTTGGTACCTGAAGCACTCAGGCGACCGACAGCACGATTCCTGATATGATCAGGGAACGGACTGGACTAATAGACTGTGTTTATCTCAGCCGTATGGACAGACTGGATAACAGTAGTCAAGCAAACCTTACAAGCACAGATGTCCACTCAGGGACTCGGGAAGCAGGAGGCGGGAAACGCCTCAGGTAACTCAAACACACAACTGGCTTTGCCAGACTAGTAGCACGTTGCAGGTCGGGCCTCTCTCGGACAACGACGATAACCCAAGACAAGCAACACAAACAGTATTAGACAGATGGGGCAGCCCAAACTGTCAGCAACTAAGCAAAGACACACAATCCAATCCCACAATCCACGTTCCATCCACGATCCATCCCACATTCCATCCCGGCAGTACACAATCCATCCAGCCAGTACACGTTCCCTCCAAGAGCATCAAAAGCTCTGTCTGTCAGGGTTGGCACTCGCCAACGTCACTGGTCTGACCAAACTGGTTCTGCCGGATGCAATACTTCCCAACAGCAATCTGTACCCGTCTCTTAGAAGCATACACATACTGTATCAACAAACAAGTCCCTCATGCTAGGTTCCGCAGGTAAGGCATGTGCACATCTCTGGCGCCGATGCCTTCGACCTCGGACCAGTTAGTTATCAATTCTAAACACAAAAGGCAGTACGGCATAGTGTACACATGATCAGGTACTAACACATGCATACCAGAAACGCTCCCACCTAAATCCAGCACTCTGAGCGACTCACACATCTGGCCGATGTCACGGTGTCATACACACTCTAGCTTTGACAGCTATCTCAGGCGTACACATAACACAGGCAGTAATACCACAATACACAAGCAGGTCTGCAATCATCTTCTTGCTTCCTGGGCCAAAGCTCTTTAAGTCAACACATGCGATGCACACAAGAAGACACTTGCGACAGGGCCGATCCATGGCTGCACTTAAATGCATGCCCAACAGTTCATCTGACACAAGTTTTCTCAAGCACAAGCTGTCACCCGACAGCTGTCTTCCCGCTGACGGAAAGCTGGCCCTCCTGGGACAGCCAGAAAGTACTTAATGGCTAGTCAAAGCAAGTCAAATGGTCCATACTTGACTAGTTATCACTCGCAAATGCCATTGGATGCATTGGACCTGGGCTCCAGAAGAGCATACATCTGTATGCACAGGTGTTTCCACGAACCAGGCCTGGATATCAACCATTTTTATTTTTTAATTTTTTTTTTATTTTTATTTTTTAAATGCAGCTTCACCTTCACAAATGCAAAGCAGGAATCAAAGCTCAGCCTCAGCTTCACCCTCACAAAAGCGCTTAAATGGATTGTGAGCAAGTGATCAGTTTGCCTGCAATTCCACTTTTAGCTTACAATCCTTAACGGGCAGTTGGCTAAAACTTGAAACCTGAAACCTGAGTAGGCATCGCAAACCTTGCAGATCACAGCACCGTGATCAATGCACCTCAGAGTCAACCAGGGTTGTAAGGCAACAACATAAACCCTTATCCACAACCTGATGCATCCTCAAAATCATGACAGCAGTTTCTGGAATGATTACCAAGCCGTATGATCCCTTCTGAGGACACCGCAGTTTTATCCCCAACTTTGTAGCTCAGGCAGAACAAAACACAAATGTATGCCAAGCCTGAACCTGACAGTGAACCCATATGCTAGTGATAACAACACAGTTTTAAGCAAGGCACATGGTAGTTACAACAGCTACAACAGCTACAACATCCATTGCCACAGCCACATGGCCTGCCGGGTGACGACTAGCTGACCCTCCGGGGCAGCAGTAAGATGTGAAATTAGTTATAAGCACACCTAATGTAACGTGTGGACCTTGCAGATGATGCAATGGTCAAGGACAACGTAACAAATGAGACCGTTTTTTTTTTTTTTTTTTTTTTTTTGGGCAAGTGTGGCACTGTGTAGGTGAAACAGCACTTGCAGATACCAAAATCAAATGCCAAAGACCACAGAAAGCCTTGGCTGCATTAAGCAGATGACCCCCCAGAATCCAAGCTGACTGCTATAGGCAGTAAGATCTTCAATTAATGTACAATTCCCGGTAGCAGCAGCCGGGGTAAGGCAAACATCTTAATTGCATCAACCACCAAATTGCCTTGTGACCATGGAAGTTGCAAAGATCTTCCAGATAGTCCAACCTTAGTAGCTGCCTGTTTGCAGCAGCACGCCTCAGGCAGCGACCTTGTACCATTTCATGACCAGGCGACCGCTATCATGGATATATTGAGAGAGGAGGTACTTAATACCCGGCCTCACCTGATGCCAGTAGGTATCAGGGTGGATTTCCCTCAGATCACCTGGCTCACCAGTGGTAGGGTTGTGATAGATTCTGGGGTATTTGACATGTAAGTAGTTCCCCTGTGCAGACCTGGCACCCTCCAGCGCATCTTCCAGCAGATGTGGATGAATGTCCTTGAATTGCACATAAATACGACCTGGGTATGGCGGCCAGCTTTGTTTCAATGCCTGCTGGAGGTGGCAAGGGCTCCGAGTTTGCTTCTGAATGACAGGGACTAGGGGGCTCTTCATCCTGAGTACTGACTTCCATGGGTGTTGGGGAGTGCTCCAAATCTCTCCTGCTGAAGTCGGCCATAAGCATAGGTGGACAGGTAGGGTACAGGGCATTGGTAGGTGTACTGAGGATCAGGTTGCTGAGGTTAGCTACCAGCTCATGGTGTCCTTCTGTGTCCCTTAGGTCGGCGACGGCAGCTTCTGTTGAGGGTGGTGGACCATCAGCATCATCTTCTTCATCCTGACCAATGGATCTTGACAGGGCATCTGCCTCCAAATTCAGTTTACCCTTCTTGTACTCAATGGTGAAGTCGTATTCCTGCAACCTTATTGCCCAGCGGGCGAGCCGGCCGGTGAGGTGACGGGAGGTCATCAAGAAAGACAGAGCCTGATGGTCTGTCTTGATGGTGAAGGGTGCTCCAGCCAAAAAGACGTGGTTTTGGGTCACAAACCACACTATTGCTGCAGCCTCCAGATCTGTAGCAGAGTAGTTCCGTTCTGCCCCTTGTGTACGGCGGCTGCCATAACGCACCACATATTCTCTGCCTTCATCATCTTTTTGGGAGAGTATGCCACCAAAGCCGAGCTGACAGGCATCTGTTGTCACAATGAAGGGTCTGGTAAGGTCAGGGTGGCGCAAGATGGGGGGAGAGACTAGGCGTCTCTTCAATTCTTCAAAAGCGGCCATGGCTTCTGGCCCAAAGACAAAGGGCTTGTTGCCAGTTAGGTCTGTGAGGGGAGCACAGATCTTGGAGTAGCCCTTGACATACTTCTTGACCCAATTGGTAAGTCCCAGAAACCTCTGAAGATGTACCTTCTGGCGAGGGACTGGATACTTCTGGATGGTGTCAAGGACTGTACCATCTGGCTGATGGCCTTCTGGGGTGACGATATGGCCCAAAAACTTGAGCTTGGTGACTCCAAACTTAGACTTGGCAGGTGACAGTTTGATGTCCATCTTTCTGAAAGACTGAAGCACCAAACGGATGTTCTCTAGGAGGTCCTCAAAAGTCCTACCCCAGATGATGGTGTCATCAAGGTAGGTGAAGCATCTCTTGCCAATGTGCTCAGACAGGCCAATGTCCATGGCACGCTGATAGTAGGCAGGGGCGTTGACACAGCCCATAGGCATTACCGTAGGAGAGTAGTTACCGAAGCATGTGGTGAAGGAACACACATCTTCAGCTTGCCCCCCATCTGCTGCGCTTTTGCAGGCCAACTGAAAGTATCCCTTGTGGGCGTCACAGATAGCGAAGTACTTGGCTCCATGCAGTGAAGCCAGTATGTCGTTCAGCTTGACCATACCATAGGATTGTTTCACTGTCCTTTTGTTCACCTCCCTCATGTCAACAGTGAGCCTGATGCTCTTGTCCGCCTTCGGAACGACCACCACCGGGGAAGCCCATTCACTGGTGGAGGGCCTGATTAGCCCTAACCGTAGCATGCTGTCCAATTCTGCCTTCAGAGCAGGGCGGTAGCGATAGGGAGTGTTGTGGTATGGCTGGGCAATTGGGCTGGTCCCCTCTTTTAGTTGCACATCAAATTCCACCACGTGAGACCGGCCTAATTGCTCAGGGGTAAACGCAAAAGCCTCCTTATTGTCCCATAGAAGTTGGCGTAACTGGGCCTGCTGCTCAGGGGTAAGGTCGGTGCCGATTGATATACCATCTGCATTTTGAATGCGGCCAGGGACTGACATGTGGGGCAGTTCACCAGAGCTGTAGCGGGGATATCCCAACTCCACTTCATCAACATGGTAGGGATCGGGTTGAGGTTCCGCTGGGGTTGCTGTGTCCAGCCTGGTGGGGGCTAGAAATGCATTGATCCCGGGTTGGGCAAGTAGGGCTGGGGGTACCGGTGTCGACTGCTGTGTCGGGACAGGGAGAAAGCTCTCAATCGCCTCGCGGACTCGTTCGGCCAGAGAGCTAGTAGGAAGAGTGCCATCAATTCGGACGAGCCTCCCTGGGTAGTCCTTTAGTGCTGCCTCATAAAGGCTATCCAGCTCGTAAATGAAGTCTCGGTCTATGCACTCTTCAACGGGTTCGCCCCAAGTGGTTATCCTCCTGTAGCATACCTCAGGAGGGGTATCCACAAGGATAATCATGTCTGGGGTAAGGTTACGTATCGCGACTTCATCTTCCTCAATAAGGCGCCTCAGTATCGCTTGTTTGGAGCGCGCAGCTGGTAGATTGAGCTTATTGTACACATGATATGTGCTCCATAAGCTGCGCTGAGTGATGGTCCTCTCTGGATATGGCACTGTTTCCAGATGGGAGTGGATGAAGCTGGACTGTAGGGTAGAGTAAGCGGCCGCTTTCTGTGTTGAGTAACTTGGCTTGGGAAGGGACTCAAACCAATCGGTCAGAGTGGACTCATCATCCAGCTTGGTGATAGGCTGGGGGATGATAGTCCAGTTTCCCTTGGGTGGATCATTTTGCAGCTGGAGTATTAGCTGGTTCTTCTTAGTCCCAACGTTACCTTCAATGGCCACCAGAAGCTTGCGCCTTGGCTGCATGCCATCATTGTTGAGGCTGCTGGGGCCCTGGGGTTCAGGGTACAGGCTTCCAATGGGATCTTGATTTTCTTTGTCTGCTCCTCCATTGCCCTCTGTTGCCCTTTGCAGGAAGTCCCAATCTTGGTCTTCTGATGAGAACCCGTCTTCAAAGTCTGATGATGTCTCATCTATGTCCCCCTCTTCTGCATCTGAGAAGGGGCTACCAGGCTGGGGGACCATGGTGCACATCACTGGGATTGCGTTTGCATGGCAGGTAAGGTGCTGGGGAGAGGGGAGTGTAGTAGGGCTCGGGCCTCGGGTGGTCACAGCATCATTCCACTGCCCATTTGGAGCTGGGGGGCTGAAATCCACAGGGAACATGCCTTCAAACTCCTCACTTTCACTTTCATCAAAGTCTGTAAGGTCTGGCAGGTCCCAGGCTTCACTTTCAAGGTTTGACCCCGCAAGAGAAATGGTGTCACTCTCAGATGCCAGCCCAGGTAGGGAGCCAACTTCAGAGGAGGTATCACTTTCGGACACTAGGTCTGGCATAGAGTCAACTTCAGACTCCCTGTCACTGTCCGACACTAGGTCTGGCATATTGTCCACTTCAGCATTGGAGGGGTAAGCTTGCTCCCTGTCCTCCAAGGGAGGTAGAGTCTGTGGAGTGTCCTTGGCAGGGGTTGTGGCAGGCTCTGTATCTGCAGCTGTTACTGGTGGGTTATAGCCGCATGGGGCAGGCACTGCAGCGGGGGTGCTGAAGGCCTGAGGCATCTTTCCTTGTATTAACAGGCTCATGTTCAGGTCCCCAAAGGTGATCTGATAGCGGCACATCATACCGATGATGTCGTTGGTTGTGATCTCCCTTTGTAGTGCCAGCAGGTGCGCAGTGGCTACTGCTGTAGCCCCAGTCCTCCAGCTCTGTACCATGTTGCCAATCTGAGCAGGCTCCAGACTTAACCAGCGGCCAAAGCTGGGTAGGAAGCGAGGGTAGGCCTGAAATAGATCATAGCCATAGAAGTTGATCGCTTTCAGGATCATTACCCACTGGAAGGTATGAGGGGTGGCACAGTAGAGGCTGGGGTATGAATTAGGGTCGTGGTGGCAGGCAAAGGGCACGAGCTCATCTGCCATATGCTCAAACCAGGGGTTTGAGTGAACTGGTAAGTCCAGTGGGATGTTGATCGGGCGACTTAGGTCCACAGAGGGAAGCTCCAGCGGTAGATGCTGGTCATAGAGGTCTGCAGGCTCCTTGTAAGTTTTACCGGTAAGCCAACACACCCATGTTGCTCCAGTGGTGAGGACATATGTAGCTTGGTTGGCTGCTGTAGCAGGTGGAGACACCACTGCTGCTGGGGTCACAGGGGCCTCGGCCGGGGGTTCCGCTACATCCATGGTTAGCATAGGCATGGCATAGTCTTCCACGAGCTGTGTGAGCACATCTTGGGGATCCATACCAGCATAGGTGTTCCAGAAGGCTTCATTCACATCTTGTTTGGCTCCCTCCATGGCCATGGTGTTGGTAACACCATTTTCATCAGCATATAAGGTAAGTGGAACTGTGGCTTCAATATCAGGCTTCACCTGGAACTTCAGCAGCCTAGATCGTACGTCCACGATGGCCCCGATGGCCAGCAGGAAGTCATTTCCCAGCAAGATTTGGTAGGTGAGCGCCTCTGTGACATTGAATGTCACAACGGTGGAGAGTGGTCCAAGGGTAATGGTCAGGTTTACCTTTCCCATAGCCTTGTACTTGTGACCAGATGCTGTGGTGTAACTCTGCCTGTGGCGGGTGTCGATAAGATACATAGCCTGAAGCCTCCGCACTGTGTCAAGGGGTAATCCGCATTCACAAGCACCAGTGTCAATGATGGCATCCAGTTCCATACCAGTTGGTTGTCCAGGAATGCTCAGCGTAACTGGGGTCTGACAGAGGGCAAAGCGGGGCGCGGCTATAGGGGTTACCGAGGGCAAGGGATCTTCAGGGGTGGATGCTGCCTGGTAAAGTTCTGGTAGCCTCTCTGTCCCAGCAACGGCAGCTTCTTGATATAGCTGGCTTCTTTTCTTGTGCCCCGGGCTGGGGTCAGCTGCACATAGGTTGTTATGGGCGGCTGTGGCAGCAGTAGTAGCAGTCGCAGGTTGTACAGTCGAAAGCTGCCTTCTGATAAAGTTGTCTGCCCTTCTTGCTGTCTCTTTGCCCTTCTCCACCAGGTTTTGGTCACACAACAGATGGCCAGCAGCACATATCTTGGCTGCAGGGACGATCAGGTTGGCTTCACGGGCAGCATCAATGGTCAAGGAGCGTGCAGCCTTCAGCGCCATCTCCTTCCCTTTGGAATTAGCCAGGGCATCAGCGGGGAGGTCTGGAACCAAGTCAGCACGCCTAGCAGGATCTGGAGCAGCAGCTCTTGGTTGGCTAGGACCAGCACCTTGGCCTGAAGCACGGTGAGGAGCGGGGGGCTGTAGAGGGTCATTGGTTCTTGCAGCAGGGGTTGCTGGGCGCGGGGGACCCTGGTTCCTCTGAGGCACGGGTACAGCCCTAGGGTTTTGTGGCACTGCTCGAGGGTTTTGCGGCAGGGGGTTACCTCGAGGTGGGGCTGTAGCAGGGTTCCTGGCTGGGGCAGCTCCACTGGTGCCAAAAGTAGAAGGGTCAAAGGCCACTCTTTTGATAGGGGCACGCTTTGGGGGCAGGTTGTCTGCAACTCTCTTGGTGGAGTAGAAGGCAGGGGCCATATTGTACATACCCTGTTGATGGTCTAGGGTATCATACATAAAAGCATCATCATCTTCTTCCCACATGTAGTCATCCTCAGCATCAGAGACAGGGTCCATCACGCAGAGGAGGGGGAGGTTGGAAATGTCACCATCGGTGGTGGTATCAGGGTCGCTATCGAGGTCCACACCGTCAGAAGGGTCCAAGGCTTGGACAAAGAAGCCTTCTGATCCAGATGTGCCAACTAGGACATCCACATACCCGGGGTAAGGGTCCTCAGTATCTTCTTCCGCAAAAGGGTGACCTTGATCATAGCTGCATTGGCTGTCCTTGGGCTCAGGGTGCGGATCCTCGGCTTCCATGGTGAAAATATTCATAGGCACTCCTCTTTGTTCATTACGACGTTGCTCCCTTGCCACTTGTGCTAGAGAGATTTGTAGGCGCTCCATCTGCCTGGTGATTTCTTCTACGGAAAGGGGGGCAGTACCTTGCCGCTGGGGTGCAGGGCCAGGGTTTTGGCCAGCTGGTCTGTAGCCATTGGAGTTAGACTTGGGCCCTTCATATGGCCTAGGGTTTTGGCCAGAGGGACCTGTATTGCCGCCGCCGCCTCCATATGGCCTGTATGGAGCAGGTTGATAACCATTTGGCCTTGGCTGGAAGTTGTTGGGGCGTTCGGCTTGGTAGTTACGGCCTTGGTTACGGTCTTGGGACCTGAAAGGGGTTTGCTGACCACCCCTAGCCTGGTAGGGACGGTCAGCAGGGGTCCCCCTTCCATAGTCAGGGCGCCTGTTGTCATTTCTGGGCAGGGGGTTGTAGTTGTTGTTTCTCCCTCCAATGTAACCAAATCCAGCATCTCCAGCATCATCTCCACGCACAGTGTAGTAGTAATCTTCCCAGTATTTTGCGCACTCAATGATATCTGCCAGGTCATGTATACGGTCTCTGGCACGATGTACTTCATCTTTCAGCCTCCACTGTAATCCTTCTCTGAAATGGAAGAGTAGGCTGTCATCTTCTGTTCTTCCAGCCAGGTTAGCATCACGCCTGAATCTATCAGCATATGACGCCACACTCTCTCCTTTCATCTGCCTGCACTATGCCAGGCGCATCAATGCAGCGTCCCGGCGCTCTCCAAAGCGGGCCAGAAATTCATTGGAGAACTGGTTCCAAGAAGTTTGGCGTGGGATGCCACAAACCCAGTCAGAAGCAGGGCCAACCATCTTGGTGCGGGCCACACGGACCCTGGTATCATCAGGCCAATTGAAGAGGTCAGCATTCTCATTGAAGAGGTTCAGCCAGTTGTTTGCTGAGACTGTATCTTGACCATCACCATAGTAGGAGCCTATGGCGTTCATCTGTGAGGGCAGGGGTGTGTCGAACACTGGTTGCCCAGCAGGTTGTGGGCCTGGCTGTAGCCCAGGGGGTAGAACTGGCATGTCTTCCATGTTGTCTTGCTGGGATGATGAAGTTCAGTCCAGCAGCAGTAAGCACGTAGGGTTTTGTGCTGGTGAGGTAGAGAACCTTCACTTGAGTTGAGGGCCACAGAGCAGGAAGTGGGTTTTCCAGCAGGTGCCAGAAGTCTTCTTGCAAGTAGCTTGGAGCACTCTGGTGTGCAGCCGGTTGAGGGTGCAACGGCAGAATGCTAATATCGCTTTGTAGAGCCACTCTTACAGCCAGAGCTGTTGAGGTGCAGCGATGTAGACCGCTAAAGAGCAGTCTGAAGTTGAGCTTTGACGGTACAAAGCTCCTGGTCGGTCGGCGCAAGTAGGCGCTGACACCAGCGATGCCACTGGTCGTCGCAACAAGTCACACAAGCAACGCTTATGCCCTCGCTCCGTGACCAGGGTGTAAGTTTGTAGTGGGGCTAATGCGTGTAGCCGGGGCGCTTTGCGGAAGCGTGGCACTGGACAACTGTCCGGAACGGCAGATGTCAGCGCAGGATGGGCACACCCAAGACAGGTCCTCGGATGCTTTGCACAAGTCTGATAACTGCTTGTGCGATGTTGCGTAGACGCAGGGCCTAGGACGGTAGCCTGTAGCCTAGGAATGACCTTGCGGATTGTGAGAGCGGGCACGTCAGTACGATGTCTGCTCACTTTGGTACCTGAAGCACTCAGGCGACCGACAGCACGATTCCTGATATGATCAGGGAACGGACTGGACTAATAGACTGTGTTTATCTCAGCCGTATGGACAGACTGGATAACAGTAGTCAAGCAAACCTTACAAGCACAGATGTCCACTCAGGGACTCGGGAAGCAGGAGGCGGGAAACGCCTCAGGTAACTCAAACACACAACTGGCTTTGCCAGACTAGTAGCACGTTGCAGGTCGGGCCTCTCTCGGACAACGACGATAACCCAAGACAAGCAACACAAACAGTATTAGACAGATGGGGCAGCCCAAACTGTCAGCAACTAAGCAAAGACACACAATCCAATCCCACAATCCACGTTCCATCCACGATCCATCCCACATTCCATCCCGGCAGTACACAATCCATCCAGCCAGTACACGTTCCCTCCAAGAGCATCAAAAGCTCTGTCTGTCAGGGTTGGCACTCGCCAACGTCACTGGTCTGACCAAACTGGTTCTGCCGGATGCAATACTTCCCAACAGCAATCTGTACCCGTCTCTTAGAAGCATACACATACTGTATCAACAAACAAGTCCCTCATGCTAGGTTCCGCAGGTAAGGCATGTGCACATCTCTGGCGCCGATGCCTTCGACCTCGGACCAGTTAGTTATCAATTCTAAACACAAAAGGCAGTACGGCATAGTGTACACATGATCAGGTACTAACACATGCATACCAGAAACGCTCCCACCTAAATCCAGCACTCTGAGCGACTCACACATCTGGCCGATGTCACGGTGTCATACACACTCTAGCTTTGACAGCTATCTCAGGCGTACACATAACACAGGCAGTAATACCACAATACACAAGCAGGTCTGCAATCATCTTCTTGCTTCCTGGGCCAAAGCTCTTTAAGTCAACACATGCGATGCACACAAGAAGACACTTGCGACAGGGCCGATCCATGGCTGCACTTAAATGCATGCCCAACAGTTCATCTGACACAAGTTTTCTCAAGCACAAGCTGTCACCCGACACACTGCCTTCAGCAATAACCTTGCTTCCAAACATTCGCCCTGGCTTGCCTGCAACAGGATGTTCTCCCTAGCAGTAGTGTCCTTATTACAGCATGGGCTAGGCAGAGCATGCAGAATAATTGTGAGTGATCCATCACCTGCAACAACGCATGGTAGCGAACTCACCCCACAGCTGATTTTGCAGGTCTCCGCAGAGCATGCAACCACGCAATGACAGCACCAGCAGCATACCAGTAACACCTGAGTGTGGCATACGGGTTGAACTTAGTTCTGAGAAACATGAGGTTCACATGCTCTGCCGTGGCCATGCACACGCCTGGAGACCTTTTCATACTGCATGCCAGTAGCTGAGTGACAGAAACCAGCTCTGGTTACCCACGGGTCCCATTGGCAGGTAGTGGTTATGTGGCAAACTATCACAGCTATTCTGACAAATGACCGCGGGGGCCGCCAGTGGCCGCATTTCTGAGCTCAAGCCCTGCTGGTTTTCACGTACTTGGAAGCACAGGGCACTCCATCAAATGGACGGGTAAGTTGGCATCACCAGGCATCATTTGTAAGCCATAGCCAGGCAAGTAGTTCATGGCCCCAAACTTAGTACCAGCCGGGCTCTCGTCTGTTCAAACATGCAACCCATGTCTTTCTGCACATGCAGCCAAACTGGCATCCCCTTCTGGAACGGACCCCACAAGCAGATACACCCATTTCACACGCAGGTAAGTAGTCACGCTTATGAATGCCCCAGGGAACCCCGTGTTACCGTTAGCTTTATGAGGCTGGTAAAGCTAGAGGGACAGCTCGGAACTTAGCTGAGCTTCAAGCAAGAAATGCAGAGACGCTTCCAGAAATGACCACATCTCAACTTTGCTGCAGCCCCCTTTGCTGCAACTCTCCGCTGGCCCAAGTAGTTTTGCTTTTTCCCATGCTGGCAGCTTCATGGCGCAACACCTTTTGCAGCTTCATGGCACGACCACTGCTGCTGCTGCTCCTGTTATTTGTCTTCTTCGTGCTGCTGCTGCTGCTGCTGCTCCTGGTGCTCTTGTCGGGCCTGTTACTGTTGCTGTCGTACTGCATCATGATCCTCAACTCCCCATTGTTGTGCAGCTGCTGTAGGTTCTAATGCAGTTGCTGCTGGCTTTTGTTCATGCTGCTTCGGCTTTTGCTGCTCAGCTTCTTGAGAGTATGGGACATGCTGCTGCGTAGCAGCAGGACATAACACTGGTCCATAGCAGGAGCAGGAGGAGGAGCAGCAGGCCCAGCAGAATATGCGCCACGCTAGGAATGGATGCTAGCTAAACAGCCTTGCATGTCTCAGGTGTCCGCACAAATTTAGTGAACTGATGTTGAACCGAACAAACAACCACCATGGCGCCCTGTGCAGCAGCAGCTGCTGCTGTATCTGTTCCCTGCCAGCACTTGAGATGGAACAAATACTAATGAATAGAAGGCAATTTAGGGCATTGGCTGCTATTGCAGAGCCTGCCGGTACTGCAGGCAATGAGGAAAATCATGCCACATATCTAACTTCTGCTGACTAGCACGGCTTATGACCAACAAGAAACTGTTCGGTGCAGCAGCTGAGGAAAGCGCATGAAAACGTCTCCCAGTGGTGCTTTTGATGCGGACATGTTGCTCTTGTGGACAGCAAACCCCAAGACCCTAAACCCAACAAGAAACTCCATGATTTCTGCTGGGCTGCACTGTTCTGTTTCTCAATGGCTAAGATATCAACCTTACTATGCTTAGCACCTTCAGCCCTCGCGAGGGTAGCATAGGCGGTTATAGGAAAGGAATGTTTGTTCCACTACAAGACACCTTCCTGAAACCACCTACACAACCCTGCCCCTCCTGCCCGCCTATGTTGAGGGGCCCATTTTCAGTCTCCTCTACCTTTAGGACACGTCGGCATATTTTTGTGCTTTAACATTGCCTCAGAGGCCACCAGCACACACTGCCTTCCTTCAGCAATAATCTTGCTTCAAACATTCTCCTTGCCTTTCCTGCAACGAGATGTAGTGCTAAACCTTTTACCGTCCGACGGACATGATTGTCTCCGAGCAGGGGTCAGAAAGGCAGGAACGCGGACCTCTGATATTGTGCTTTATAATGCATCTGCCATAGCTATGCAAATGTAGTATGTTTATTAAAGGGCATGGGCTTGAATCTGCTCAATTCACCGGATGCTAAAGAATTACATAATAAATCGAACACACCATTGGGGTCCGCTTAACCTCATTAAAACTGAACAAGCCACAATTATGGTGTACTGTGCAGCACCAGTTGCTGACCTCACAACAGCTGCTGATTTGTTCCCTGCCAGCACTTGAGCAGGAAACAATCCAATACTTGTAGCACTAGTAGTGTCCTCATTACAGTATAAGCTGCTATGGCAGAGCCTGCAGATTAATTGTGAAAGGCCCATCACCGGCAAGAACATATGACGGAGTCTTCACACAGCTAATTCTGCAGCTCTGCGCAAAGCATGCAACTATGCAATGATGGCACCACCAGCATACAAGTAACACCTGTGGCATACGGGTTGGCCCTTAGCTTTGCAGAAACATGAGGTTCACATGTCCCTGCTGCTGGTGGTGCCGTCGCTGCTGCTGGTGCTGTTGTTGTTGCTGCTCCTGTCGCTGCTGCTGTCGCTGTCGTTGCTGCTGCTGCTGCTGTCGCCGCTGCTGCTGCTTCGCCATCACCCCCATCACTCCGACTTGCAGCAGCTGCTGATGCTCGCTTACTTCTTGTCCTCCTCCTACTGCTGCTTTAACTGCTGCTGCTTGGTGCTTTAAGGCTGCTGCTGCTTTGCCTGTATCACATTCTGGCCCCTCTGCAGCACCTGCTGTTGCTGCTACTTCAGCTTGACTCTCAACTCCTCATCAACTCCTCAAGTCCTACAGCTGCTGTAGGTCCCTTTAAATGCTGCTTCTGTTCATACTGCTGCAGCTCCTCCTGCTGATACAGATGACATGTATGCTGCTCAGCATTCTTAGAGTATGGCTTCAGGGTTGCTGGCGGTACTCCTGCCACTTTCGCCACCGCTGTTGCTGCTGCTGCTGACAGCCCTGTTGCCACCGTTGCTGCTGCTGCTCCTGCTGCTGACACCGCTGCTGCCACCGATGCTGCTGCTGCTCCTGCTGCTGCGCCCCCGGCCACCTTCTGGTTAGACTCATTTAGTGACTGCAGTGCAGCAATAGCATCCACATACTGCCATGGAGTCACAGAATATACCAAGGAGTGAGCAGAGTCAGTGTACTGGAGTTTTTCTGGAATTTGGGAAGATTCTGTTGGTTCTGGAGTGGACAGAATCAGAATCCCTTCTGTAGAGTCTGTTTCTGACTCTGGCAACTCCATTCCCAAGCCCAACAGAGTCACGGAGTAGAAAGAGTCACTGGAGTATGGCCCCTCTCAGGGTTGCCATGAGACTCTGCAGGTTTGCAGAGTCATCAATCAGGCCCAAGATGCCCATGACTCCGTTGACTCTTTCTACTCTATGACTCCGCTGAGGGCCAAGAGGGGCGGGGGCGGGAGGGGGGAGGGGGGTGGTGGGTTTAGGGTTAAAGGTTTAGGGTTTAGGGATTTAGGGATGATGGTTTAGGGTTTTAGGGTGGGGGCACGGGGGGGTGTGGGGGGCGGCAGCCCCCCAAGTTTCTAGTAGGGCCAAAAAGCGGGGGGTTTGGGGGGCGGCAGCCCCCCAAGTATTTAGTATTTTTGGAGGGTACAACGGGATGTAAGGGATCAGGGTTTAGGGTTTAATGGTGAGCGGAGTCATAGAGTAGAAATAGTCGCAGAGTGGGACCCCCCTTGAGGCCTGGTTGGTTACTCTGCAATGAGCGGAGTCATAGAGAAGAAAAAATCATGGAGTCAGCCCCCCTTTGGGCTTATTGGCTACTCCACAGTGAGCAGAGTCATAGAATAGAAAGAGTCACGGAGTCAGCCCCCCTTTGGGCCTATTTGAGTAGAGTAAGCTCGAGCCATAGAGTAGGAGGAGTATTTAGGGGGGTCATTGGCATTGTGTCCAAGCATCAGGTGAAATGGTGTGGCAAAGCTACCACTTTGCCTTGATGCTGTTGCTGCTTGTCCACCTGCAACTCATGCTACTGCTGCAAATGGAAGAACTCATTTGCTAACCACTTACTACTCAAGAGCAGCAGAAGGAGCAGGAGGAGGAGCTGCAGGAACGGCAAGAAGGCATGCATGAACAGCCTTGGGACTTTCAGGTGCCAGCACAATCAAACTAATTGAACTTCACAGCAACCTTCTACTATCATTTTGGTGTATGCTTTAGAAATCCGTAGGCACTGAGGAAAACCATTCCTCGAATCTGACTTCTGCTGAGTCTCACGGGTCAATGACCAACAAAAAAACTGGTAGATGCAGCAGCAGAGGACAGCGCATGAACACTTGTCCCAGTGCCACTTTTGCTTCTAGTGACGTGTTTGAATATATTGAGCTGACAAGAAACATGTAAAACCTAAACCCAACAAGAAACTCCATGATTTCTGCTGGGCTGCATTGATATGTTTCTTGATAGCTAACATGTCAACCTGGCCATGCTTAGCACCTTTACCCCTCACCAGGGTGGTGTAGGCGGTTGAAGGAAAGGAATGTTGTTTAACTACACCGCCACCTTCCTAAAACCACCTACACAACCCTGCCCCTCCTGCCAGCCTATGTTAAGGGCCACATTCTTAGTCTCCTCTACCACTTGGACACATCGGTGCACTAATTGCTGTAATTTATTGTCAGGGACCACCAGTACACACTGCCTTCAGCAATAACCTTGCTTCCAAATATTCCCCTTGCCATCCCAGTAACGGAATGTTCTGCTTTGCACTAGTGTCCTTATTACAGCATCGGCTGCTATGGCAGAGCTTGCAAAACATTTGTGAGTGGCCCATCACCTGCAAGAGTGCATAGTAATGGAATCATTGCACAGAGAACTCTGGAGCTCTGCGCAGAGGATGCAACCAGGCAGTGACGGCACAGCTATATATCAGCAAAACCGAACAAACCGCTATATGACAGTGAAACCGAACCAGCTGCAAGGATGGCGTCCTGTGCAGCACCAGCTGCTGATCCTCACAACAGCTGATGTTGTTCCCTGCAAGCACTTAATCTGGAACAGATGCCAGTATCAGGGTTGCTGAGCCTCCTGGCTGCCTTCTGGTTAGACCGGCCATTCTAGTCACTGAAGAGCAGCAACGCCATTAAATGAAGGGGTACGGAAATGCTGTCACTTTGCCTTGCCTTAATGCTGTTGCTGCTTATCACCTGCAACTCATGCTACTGCTGCAAATGGAAGTACTAAACCCACCCACTAACCACTACTACTTGGAAGCAGCAGGAGCAGCAAGAGCAGCAGGAGCAGGAGCAGCAGGAACGGCAGACTTTGCGCCATGCTAGAAGGAGCGCTAAGGACAGCCTTGGATCTTTAAGGGGCCCAAACCATTAAGACTAATTGAATTCCACTACAACTTTAAACCTTCATCCTGATGCCATGCTTTCAAATCCGCAGGCAAGGTGGAGAATCATGCCACGAATCCGACTCCTGAGCGAGTCCCACTGCACAATGACAGCAGGACACTGTTAGGTGCAGCAGCAGAGGATGACACGTGAAAACGCCTCCCAGTGGCGCTTCTGCTGCTAGCACTACAATGTTGATCTTTGAGTTGACAGGAAGCCCCAAAACCCTAAACCCTAAACCCAACACTGTCTTGGAGTTTTGGAAACTCCAGGACTTTTGCTGGGCTACACTGTTCTGTTTCTCATCAATGGCTAACATGTCAGCGTGGTCATGCTCGGCACTATCAGCCTCACCAGGGTGGCTTAGGCGGTTCAAGGAAAGGCATATTTGTGATGTTCCAAAGTACCTTCCTTCAACCACCTACACAACCCTGCCCCTCCTGCCAGCCTATGCTGAGGGCCTCACGTTTAGTCCCATCTACCATCAGGACACATCAGCGAGTTATGTGCTTTTTCCCCTCAGATGCCAGCAGTACATACGGCCTTCAGCAATTATCTTGCTTCATACATCTTCCTAGCCTTGCCTGCAACGGGGATGTTCTCCTTAGCAGTAATGTCCTTATTACAGCATGGGCTGCTATGGCAGAGCCTGCAAATAAGATAGTTCTGAGTGAACCCTCACCTCCACTGAACGTGAGTGAGTGGACGCCGGGCGTAAGCCCTGCGTAGTTTAAGGAAGAGGCGGTACTAGCACGCGTGGTGCGTTCCCCCCCTACCATGTCCTCCCAATCCATCATGAAACAGGCAAATGAACATATATGGAGCTACCCGATGCCTGCTCACAGGGCTGCGGATGTGCCCTGCTGCTGGAGTTTCTGTCGATGTTGCCAGATCTTTTGCATGTGTTGTGTGGCGCAGATTGGCAGCTTCTGAATAGTTTGTTTCAGATGTTTGCCGCTGATGCCGAGTCTACGGAGCGGAGCCAGAGTGTAGTCTTCGTATGCAGTGCCTGCGCCTCCTACTAGAATGACCACTGTGTGGACGACGGCGGCTGGGTGCTGCTTGCAGATAGCTCTTCGAAGGTTGGCATGCTGGTCGACGGCGCGCTGATACGTTTGTTCTGGGCTCGGATTGCCTTTATGCTGCCGTTGCGCATGGCGCACATAACCCCCTACCCTGCCAGCGCTTGACTTCTGGACATCCAGACCAAAAGCCCAATGCACTTCACAGTGGGTCTTTCGGCTATGCTACCCTCCAACGCTTTAGGGACAGTACCATAATTTGGCACAGATGCCATAATAGTTCCGATACAGAAAAACAACAACAGCCAGATAGAGGGCTGTTAGCAGCCCAATGTTTGAGCATTTAGTAAGGGACAAACATAGCTTAACTGTTTAGCATGTACTGAGGAAACATGCTCTCAAGGCTGAGTGAGTGTTTGATAACACAGCTGGCTGCAGCCCAAGCTGTCAACTCAAGCAGCCGGCTACAACTGGAAGGCTCACACTTTCATGCTTCCAGCCCACCCTCACACCGAACCGCACAGTAGTGGCGACATTACATTAGACACATGCGAAATGACCGTGCTAACGGAGCCTTCGCTTCCATTGTCAAACTCATCAAAGAGTTCCTGCACCTCCTCCTGCTGATGAAGCTGGGAATTTTGCTGCTGCTACTGCTGCGGCGGCGGCGGCAGCTTCCTGGTAGAGCTGCTACAGTATGTAAATAGAGGTTGCTGCTGCTGGGCCTCCTCTCTGTCCCTTTCTAATTGCTCTGCCTTCCCCTTTGTCAGACTCTAATTGAAGAGCAAGGCATCAGCTGCAAGATCATGGGTGTTATACAACCCAGTCCGCTTGCCGCTGATGCTGTTGCTGTCCGTCAATTGCACCAGTGCTACTTTTATGCTACTGCTGCAGATAGATTAATTATGCCAACCTGCTATGTGGTAATCAGCGAAATTCTAGCACCTGCAGCAATAGATAGCGGCGGAAATTGGGCCTTTAATTGCTGCAAAGGCACGCTCAGTACAGCCCTGACATTTTTTGGTCACGCACTGCCATGGCTCATTGACATGCAGGTCCATCACACTTGCATCCATGTAATCTTGGGTTTGTCCAACTTATGGCAGCTTGGTTTCCCAAGATGCTGGCGCTGTTCCTACTCACTTCTGTTCCTGCTGTTGCTGTGCCGATCGGCTGCTCATGCTGCTGCTGCTGCTCATGCTGGAGCTGTTTACTGTGCTCCTGATGATACGAATGGTGCTCTTCCATTCCAGCTGCTGCTGCTTCAACATGACCCTCACCTCATCCTCCTGCAGCAGCTGCAGCTTCTCTGTATCCTGTTGGCTTCTGATCTTGCTGCTATTGTCCTCCTGCTAAATGCTTCTGCTGTTGCTGCCCACCTGTCTGAAAGTACTGCTGCATTGTCCCTGTCCTGCTGCTACCACCGCTGCTGTCTCTTGATCCTAAGCCTCTCCCTTGTCCCACTCTACTAGTTGAAGAGCAATAGCCTCGGGTGCAACTATGGTCATGGGTGTCTCCACACCGTTCTCTTTCTCAATAGCTAACATGTCAACATGGCTATGCTTAGCACCTTCAGCCCCTATCAGGGTGGTGCAGGCGGTTAAAGGAAAGACGTGTATGTTTAAACACGAACACCTTCCTGCAACCACCTACACAACCCTGCCCCTCCTGCCTGCATATGATAAGGGCCCCATTCTTAGTCTCCTCTACCCTTAGGACGAATCGGCAACTTAGTACTGTGTTATTTCCTCAGACTCACCAGTACAAACTCCCTTCCGCGATAATCTTGCTTCCTAGCCTTGCCTGCAATGGGATGTTCTACTTAGAAGGATTCAATTGATTACACCATTGGGGCCCGCTAAACATCAGTCAAACCGAACAAGCCGCGACCATGGCCGCGTCCTGTGCAGCACCAGCAGCTGATCCTCACAACAGCTGCTACTTTGTTCCCTGCCAGCACTTAAGCTGGAGACAGTTGCAATACCAGTAGCAGTTAGTAGTGCCTTGTTAGGAGCACGGGCCTCTATCTGCAGGCAGAGCCTACAGATTGGCTGTGTTTTGTCCATCTCTTGCGCAAGAACGCATAGTGATGGAAGCAGAACACAGCTAACTTTGCAGCTCTGCGCAGAGCATGCAACCACACAATGACGGCACCACCAGCATACCAGTAACACCTGTGGCATACGGGTTGAACTTAGTGTTGCAGAGTCATGAGGTTCACATGCTTTGCCTTGGCCACGCACATACCTGCAGGAACTTTCTACACTGCATACCAGTAGCTGAGTGACAGAAGCCAGCGCTGCTCTACCCGTCCCATTGGAAGAAGAAGAAGAGCTACGCCGAGCTGGTTGAGCTACTGCAGGGGGCAAGCACCACTGCTGCAGTCCCAGCCCGCGTAAGTTAAGGGAGAGGCAACTGAGGCTAGGGTGCCTAGCCTCGTGTCCCCTACCGTAAACTGTCCTGGCTGGCGTGGGTGGGCATCTCGCCCACCCACCTTTGTTATCTGCGTTTGCACTTCCAGGGTGCTCTTTTGTCTTTGTTGCGTTCTTTCTTTTGCTTGGTCGTGTAGATCCAGTGCAGCAGCTTTGTGGTCTTGAGGTGTATGGCTTTGATTGTTGCCTTAAGGTCTTGTCCATTAACTCCAAGAGCCAGGAGCTTTGTGTTCAGGTCTTGGAAGATGCTGCCCGCTACTCCTATGACTAAGGGAGTGTAGTGTACAGTGGCCATTCTATCAGCCTCTCGTAGTGCGTCATATAGGCCCCTGTGTTGCTCTACAGCTTGCGCCAGTTTTCCGTCCTTGTCGGTGTCCCTGCAGAATTTGATCTCAACAATCCAGTACTCCGCAGATTGGCCATCTGCTGCGGGCCGGTAGAGGAATGCGTCTGGGATGCTTTGTCTCCGCATCAATTCTTTGACATGAGCCGGCATGCTGTCAGGGAGGGCCGTCTCTGGGATGCGGTGTGGCCGTGGCACCAGGCCTTCGTCACTGCAGTACGTGTCACTCCCCAGGTCCATCATGACGACAAATCCTCCTTTGCGGCCTCGCAGTATGGCCTTGAGAATCAATCGACCGATTGTATTGTGTCTGTGAGTGTACAGCCTGCTAAGCATTGTGCATCCGGATGCTGTGTGATGGCATCCATCTTCGTGCCCGCACAGCAGGCAGTTGCTGTTATCCGCGTGTTTAAACCAGTAAGCACGTTTTCTGTTGTATAAGGTGCCACTTCGGTACTTGAGGACCGTTTTGCGCACCCCATGTTTCAGGCTGGCGTCTGTCAGGAAGCGATTGCTCGCCTTCTCGTCTCTGTCAGCTGATGCCTTTGCCCAGGCCTCGAAGTAGATCGTCTTGCGGTTAGCATTGCCGAGGCGGCACCTCTTGTGGCTCACCTTCTTGAGGTCCGTCTTGAGGTCTTCAAGGGGGCGCTTGGTTTGCAGTGGTTGCGGCATATCCTCTGAGGTGAGGGGTGATGCAACATCATTGAGGATGTATGTCTTGCCAGTAACGTCACTCCTGACTTCCCTCTCCGCATCCTCGCGGGTCATCCACCTACTGTGTTTTCCTTCTTTGCAGACAATCACGCCATCAGCGTCTTCTTGACCCTCCTCGGTGGCTTCTGTTGTGGTTGCGGCTGGCTCCAGTGCTTCGACTGGCCAGTATATTTGGGTCCTGGAGTTGCTTGGCGTGTCATAGTGGTGAGTTTCAGCAGCTGGAGAAGTACCTTTAGCGGCGGCTTTAGCTATCTCGTCAGCATGCTCGTTGCCTACCACACCCTGGTGGGCAGGTACTTTGTAGAGGTGAATGGGTTCGGAACTACTCTGAATGCAAGCATCGATTGCTTTAATCAGGTCGTGGTGCTTATGCCCTTCTAGTTCTTGTGGCCGAAGAAGTTGCTTTCGAATTTGGTGCATGGATGTCATGCTGTCCGTGGCAATATGATGCGAGCCTTCCTGAAGAGCAAATAATATGCCTACAAGCTCTGCCCTGTTGATCGTGTTTTCGTTGCCCTCTCCAAAGCTTCTGGGGTTGATGTAAAGCTTCCGTTCTTCTTTTGATTGTTGCTCAGGGATGTAGACTCCTGAGCCCAGGCCGGGACTGCCTTCTGGCCATGTGGTGTCTGGTGGCAAGCAACTCCCATCTGTGTAGGTGAAGACGGTCCAATCGTATTTCAGAGGTGGGGCTGGGGGTAGGGCTGCTTGCAGCGCACAGATTGCTTGCTCCCTAGTGAAATCTGAGCTTATGATAGGTATTGTGCGTTCTTGCGGGGTCGTAAGGTCCCTTTTACGTTTTTTATATGCTGCCTCTCCAGGATACCCGAGTTTCTTCAGTTGCTGGTGCTCCATCTGTTGGTTGCGAGTCTGGCAGTGTTGTGGTTGGAAATGTCGAATCTGGGAAATCTGTTTATCTTGAGAGAGTGTGCTGTTGATGGCCTCTTGTTGGTCATCTAGGAAGTTGTCCATGTATTCCTGGTTCCAGTGCTGGAAGTGCTTGGTAAATCCTGCTTGGTTGCCTGTTACAAGGATATTGACGTCCCACCGTGGGGCTTTGGCAAACCTGTCGCCCCTGTACCATTCTGTAGGCCGCTCGAAGCGGAAGTGTTGCCGCGGAATCTGCAGAACATGCCTGCAGTTGTCAGGGTAGATTTCGAGCCACCTCATATAGGCGGTTTTGTTGCTGTCCGTCCAGGCCGGCATGATGTGGATTCCAAAGACTGGGTCTGTTGTGTGCTGTGCCGCAGCAACTGCATTGGCGATGTTCTTGTTTAGGTCTTGATCTTCGTATTCTGGGTTATGTACGGCCGCCTCCGTCCATTGGTATTGATACGCATTCCACCTTGCGCCGAATAGCTGGTCCCGCTTGTGAATGCTGTAGTAGTGAGCAAACTCAGGGCTATAATTTAATGGGCTTGCAAATCTCTCTTTTGAAGCCCCAGTGTGGTGCTGGATCACTCTGTATGTTTCCTTTGGTGTCGCCCAGTGGTTGGCCAATTTTACTTTGCTTTGGGCCTTGTTGTCTATGATAGCGCCATCCTTGTACCGACACATGAGGGCATAGAGCTCCTTTGCAAAGCTACCAGCTTTCATTCTCTTGCTTAGCTTTGGTTTCAGTTCCTGAACCCGCTTATACTGTTGGTACAGTATGGCTGCTCTGTCAACCGTGATCGTAAATCGGCACTGACCGTCGGGGGTGTAAATGCATGCAAGTTCTTCCTCCACGTTTGTCTGGTTAATCCTCATGAGTATCTTTCGTACATAGACTTCATGCTTCCCTGTGGGTTCAATGTCGGTGTGCGGGTTGATAGCGTCTGTATGGACTTGGAGCTTGTTACGACAATCTTGCCCGATAGTGATGTTGTATCTCGTGCAGTGATGGGGAAAATAGTCGCCCTGTTGCTGCAGAGGGGGCAGCTTTTGCTGAGCTTGGCCCAGGCGGCTGTGTGCACAAGATTCTTGCTGATTCGGCAGTGCATCTTGGCCTTGGGTGCGGTTGCAGTTGTATGCTGCCCATGCATCCCCCCAGCCAGGGTTCTCCATGAGGGTATCCCTGTTTTCGGAGCTGTCCTCCCATGTGATCATCATGTGCGTGATTTCTTGTGGGACTGAGCTGCGAGTCCAGTTGTTATGTGTGCATTCATGACATTTCCAATCGTGAGCATGGTCACATGCATGTTTCGCTTGCCTTCTGAGCTCTGGTAGCAAACAAGCTATGTGGTAGGACCTGTGGCAGGTGTCACATGCAATAGCTGTTGTGTCCTCCAAGTTGGGCCGTCTAGGCTCTGGGAGTTTGGTGCAGCACTCAACTACCGTGTTCAACGTCTCATTCATGATTTCCTCCATTGTTGCCTCTCTAGCCGTTACTATCCTATATTTTAGGAGGTCTTGAGCAATATCTGCTACCCATCCTTGCATGAGGGTGGGCTTCCACCTTACCACTACTTGGTCTTTCTGTGCTGTGCGTACTCTCTGTCCCCTGACCTTTCGGTGATGTGCCGCTTTGGCTAGTGCAACAATAGCTTCTATCTGATCGACATCCTCGGCGTATCTAGCATACAGATGTTCAAGCTGCCTTTCCTCCACAGCACTTAGTGCTGATTTGGCATGGAGGTTCTTATATATCATGTACCCTGAGGTGGCATTGGTACTCCTAATGGGTTGGGAGGCCGCGTGGATGGGTCTTCGAATGGTTGTCTGTGCGCACTTGTTGCGGCTGTGCATGGATTTGAGGTAGGCTTGCAGCTCCCCAATTGCGTCCCTTGTTAGGTTAGGCTCCCGTTGGACTCTTTCAAGGCTCCAGAGGGGGGCTTCTCTTGCATCAGCTGTGTCAATAACTTCCAGTGCCTGGAGGGTTCTCATATGGTCCGCATAAATCATGGGGGCATGGGCGGCAGTGGCACCATGTGCCATACAGCATTTATAGTCTTTTGGTGTAATGCCTGGTGCCACCACCAGCATGTGGCTGATCCGCTTCAGAGCTGCTTGTTCAATGGTGCTTAATTTGCTTCCTAGTTTGCGTTGCACAGCTTTGGGTGCCATTAGCTGGCGGCCAGTCGGGGCTAATATGTCTTTCAGGCTTGTTATTCCTGCTTTGCAGAGCCGTTGTAGCTCTCGTCTCAATAGGGGGGGAACTGAGGCTTTGAGTTGGTCTTGCAGACTTGTGATCTGAGCTAAGAGCTCTGTGGGTTCATGCAGGCAGAAGACTGGTTGTCCTTCTTTCATAATGGTCAGCTGTAGGTCTGCGCATGCAATCTGCTGGCGCAATCGTAAGCTATACTTTGCCAACGTTGGGTATAGCTTGGCAGTCATATGATCCAGGCAATGGCGGTCTTGCTCCATCCTAGAACGACTGAAGTTGCCTAGGGGTCCTGGGTCGTTTAGGGCAGCTATCAAGCGCTGGGTGGCTACTTCTTTGTATTCCACCTGCATTGAGGGACATCCTAGGCCCCCTTTTTCTTGGTCTTCATGGACAAAGGCTTGGGCGAGATATGTTGGGAGTCCATGGGCACATTTGCATGCTCTGCTGATCAGAGAGTCTATGTCTTGGATGTCTCTGTCCGTATAAGGTGCAACACAGAATGTATATCTAACCTTACTCCTAATGCAGCTCTTTATTGTGCGCATTTTCTGGTAGACTTTGGCGTTAGATGCTTTGATACCCTTCAGCATGCTTCTGAGCGCTTTGGTGGTGAGGTGCAGCTGATGGCTCCAGTCTAGGTGCATGGTGAAATGTACACCTAGGTATCGGAATGGTTTGCGGGGGTCATGGAAGGTGACTGGTTGTCCCTGTACTCTTACTGTGGAGAGGATCCGTTGCAAGCTGCTGCACTCATAGGGGTTTTTGGGGTGTGTGTGGTATCTCGCTCCGGTAAGCAAGGTCTTGGAGGTGTTCACTAATAAGTGTCCCCATGCAGAGTACGCTGTGACTTTGTCCAGCTGCTTTTGGAGTCTGGGTGCCGTATGGCTTACAAGATTGAGATCGTCCGCATATGTACTGTCAGGGATTTGTTGCTTAACACGACTTTCCTCCGTGCATTGTTTGTAGACGCCCGGTATGTAACCGTTCACACCAACTCGCAGCCACCTCAGAAGGGGTTCAAGGTATACAATGAAGAGAAACGGTGAAAGGCTGTCACCTTGTATAGTGCCTCTTTCCATGGGAATGGCCGCAGTGCTTCCATGCGGTGTTTTTATGGCTGTGGTGGCCCCAGTGTACAGGTTTTTAACAACCTCTATTGCATCTGTAGGGAACCCTAGATCATACAAGATCTGTAGCAGACGGTCATGGTCTATGGTGTCGAATGCTTCTGTGGAGTCAATCATTGCAAGGTAGATGTCCTGTTGGGTAAGCTTGGCGTCTTCTAGAATCATTGTCATCAGCTCCAGCTGGTCTGCTGTGGTTCGTTTGTTCCTAAACCCTCCTTGTGTGTAGGTCAAGATGTTATTGCGTTCAGCATGATCTGCCATTGCCCATGTAATCATCCTCGTCCATAGTTTGTAGACGGTGTATTCTAGCCCAATGCGTCGATAGTACTTCAGCTCCAGGACTGTGCCTTTTTCCTTCCAAAGTAACGCCGTGATGCTGTGTTTCCAGGATGTTGGAGTGCAGCTTGAGGCCCACATCAGTTGAATGAAAGCATGCAGTATCTGCTGTCCCTCGACAGGAAGGAGTTGCAGCATTTCGTTGGTGACCCCGTCTGGGCCGGGGGCTTTGCCATGGGAAAGGGTCTTTAGGCATGCCTGGAAGGCCTGCGCATCTTGTATGTGGGTGTGTAGCCAGCGGATTGGTGCCTCTCCTGTTGTGATTGCGGTCTCTAGCTTGAAGCTGTCTAGGGAGTTTTCCTGTTCCCACGGATATTGGCGGGGTGCCTCGTCAGGCATGTACTTATCTGTCTTATTACCTGTTGCTGAGATCATTTTGTTGGTGTAGTACTTTTCAATGAGCTCAACAATGGCTTGCGGGTCAGTGACCAGACCGCCCTCTGTCTGTATTGCTTGCAAGGCAGCATTGTTCTTCCCCTTGTATTGTCCTGTGATCATCTTGTTTCCTATCTTCTGCTTGTTATCATACAGTGCCTGCATTTTCTTCAGGTGCTCTTGTTGGCACAGTTTAGAGTGTTCTTGGTCTAATGTTCGGAGTTCTTTACTGAGGTCTTTCTTGAGTTGCTTCAGTCCCTTCTCAGGTGTTCTTGCGGGGTCCTCTAGTTGCAGGGCTTCCCACTTTTTCTGGAGCGCGGACCCGCTGATCAGGGTATCGTCCTGGTGCCTAATGGCTGCTGCCACTTGTTTAACATTGGCTTTGATGACCTTCCTTTGCCTGGCAACGCCTCTTGGGTACAAATGAAATCCGGATGGGTTGGATTGGACTGTGGGCCCTTCTGTTAGGACCGTATCTCGTACTGATGTGAGCAGGTCAATAATCTGCTCCCCTAAGGTGTTTACAAAGTTTTGGATATCTTCCCTTGACTGAAAACCTGCAATGGATGGGATGGCTGCCGGCATCCTAGGGGCTCTGTCAGCAATGGCTGCCCAGTGGGGGTATACGTCCTGCTGCAGTATTTGTTCTAGGCGGTTACTGAGCCTTTGGAAGCACTCTCCATGGTTGAGCTCAATTATGTCGCGGAGTGTGGTAGTTTCATCCTGTGTCAGAGGGAGCTTGAGCTTCTTAGTGTCTGGGATGGTGGGGGGTCTGTCTGGAGGGGGAATCATGTTCAGCGCTCGGTATGGGATGTCTACTTGTAGTGCGTCATGGTCAGTAGTACTCCCTCCCATGTCTAGGACGGTACATGTGGCCACCTTTGCTAGTTCTGCCTCATTGGTATAGAAGTCATCAATCCTGCTGGCTAGATCCTCCCCTGCTCCTTGCCGCCATGTATAGTTTCTGGGTTGGGCAGTGTTCGGGGGGTCCATGGGGTGGAGTTTTATTTCTTTCACCTTGTGCCTGTGTTGCCTGTCCGTATGAACACACCTATTACTGCGCCTGTCTGTATCACAGAGGGTGGCATTGAAGTCTCCTCCAATGACTAAGTGGTGTGTGTCTTCGTCGCTATCTGCTTGTGCCTTCAGCGCGGCCACTGCATCATATATCTGTTCCCTGAGCTGCTTGGTTTGTGATTGGCCTGTAGGCATGTATACTCCCACCACATCAAGTGGTGTAGAGCTGGGCAGGCTGATTTGGAGGGCTTGGATGTAGCCTTGGAGAGATTCTGGTGTAGCAAGTGGCACTATTGCCCCGAGGTCCGGAAATTTCTTTTGCACCATGATGAGGACTCCTGCTTGCGGTTCATCGTCCTTGCTTTCCCGATTGCTGTAATATTGGTAATATCCATTTCCTCCCAATTGCTTGCTTAGTGACTTCTTGCTATTCCTGGTGGCTTTTGTCTCGGTCACAATCAAGATATCAGGTTTATGCTGATGTATCATCTCCACAATATCTGGTGTACCCGTGCCTAGTCCTCTGATGTTGAGAGTAATGATCTTGAGGTGGACTGCCTGAGCGGGAGGGGGCAGTAGTTGTTGCTTAATCGGGGAGGACTCAGGGAGCGCTTGCAGTGGGTCATTTGGGTCTTTGTTCATGCAACCTATTTTGGGGGCTGGTGGGGTCGGACGGGTGCCATCGTCCCTAGTAGGGACTGAGTAGTCTGTTGTGTGTAGGGGTTGGTGCATGACCTCCTGAGTGTGTGTTGTGGGCTGTGCTAGCTTGTGGAAATAGTTGCCTATGTCCGGTGTACTGGAGCTGTGGGCATTTGGGTTGGCTGTCTTTGGTGCCTGGATGTTTTGTGGCTTGCTGGGCTGCCTGGGCTCCCTGGGGTTCATTGGTGCATGTTCATCCACTTTATTGATGGTAGTCTGAATCAGGCCTGCACGTTGTGCTGGACCCTGCCGTGTGTTCAGGTGAGGGAGTGTGTTGTGGTTTCTCATAGGGACACGAGCTGCTCGTGCTTCCTCCCCTTCCAGTCTCTGTTGATGTGCTAGTAGTTCCTCGTCTGTGAATTCACAGGAATCTAGCATTCTGCTTTCTGTGCATTGTTTGATTATGTACAGAGTGCCATGGATATTCTTCCAGTCGGCCTCGGTCATGATTTTCACCTGGGCTGTATGGGCAGCCTGGTCGAGGGAGTCAACTAAATACCAGTCGGGTGTAGGGCCATTGTCAGTCCTTCCCTTTCGCACAACTTGCCAGTGTCTGCTGCCATTTTGCCCAGCGAATGGATCAATTGCATAGTTTATCATGAAAGCCTCTGCCTGGTGTAGCAGTCCTATGATTGCTTCACCGGAACTGCCCTTTTGCAGCTGGGCATGGCCAGTTACCACTTGCATCTCCAGAGATTCAGTGCCTTCGCAGACCCTTCTGCACCAGAACCAATAGAGGATACGTTGTAATGCAAGGTCAGAGTAGTTACCCGTTCTGGAATAATGACCTCCTTGCTGTTCTTGTTTGTCCTCCCCTGCAGGCCATGTCGCTTGAAGGTATTTGGTGACCTCTGGTGGAGTGGCAATGGCATGTCCTACCATGGCTTCTAAGGCGTGTAGCCCACAGTGACTGGCAATTTGACGGCACACTCTAATCCTCAGTGGGGTTGCTGGCCTCCAAAGACTGTGATGGTGGCGTGTGTCTGCATGTTTTTGGGCTTTGGTAGGTTTGTTATGGGAGTGGGAGTGCTTCAAATCGGCCTGGGCTATCTGTGGTGCTTTGTTGCTCTGTGCATGGTTCTGGCGCGTGCTCTTTGGGAGCTGTTTAGATTGTCTTGCTCGGGCTCGGGCCTGTGCTATTCTCTGGTCCCGAGCGTGGGCTCGTTCTGTATCCTCTGCGATCCATGCAGCAGCAGGGCGCGCAGTGGGGCCTGCTTTGGTGAGCTCAATTCCTTCTAGGTCTACATAGTCCATGTGACTTCTGTTGTCGGGGGCACGTGTGTGTCTATGTCTGTACAGTAATAAGCCAGTGGAGTGGTGGAGGTAGGCGTCAGCCGCTATGGTCGTGCTGATTGTGCCATCAAATGCTGCCCAGTCTGCTTCAGTCAGTTCCTTTATTTTGTGTGATGTTGCGTAGGGGATTGAGTCCAGGCTGTACCATTTGCCGTTAATAGGGCTGCGTTTCCAGCATATGAAGTGTCCTGGCTGGTGCAGGAACAGTGCATTGCAGCCTTGCGGTGCTAGGGCGAGTACCCGTGCCTTTGCTGAGGTAGTGCTGACAGACTGTTGTGGGCGGTTTTGGGGGTTCTCCAGGACAAGAAGGGTTAGGTCTATGGTTGTTGTGTAGTATAGCAGCTTGTTAATAGCCTCCCATCTGAACCATCCGTCGGCATTGCAGTCAGGCCTCTCGCCGTCTGCTGGTCTGGGGTCTTGTGGGTGTCGGAGTAGTGCTTGGGCTTCATTTGGAGTGATGATTGCTCTGCCTGCCATTGCATTTAGTGCGTGCAGTGCACAGTTCCCGCGATCTTGGACTTGGCAGTACAGTCCTACTGTTTCTGGTGTCATTCACAGTGTGTTTGAGGAGGGAACCTGAGGCTGCGCATCTAAGTGACCCCGGTTGCGCATCAAAGTTTCATCGCACGTTCCGCTGGGCTCTTCGTGATCGATCATTATAACATCTTCTTCCTCACTGTCAATCATCATAGCCTCTTCGTCCTCATTTTCACTCATTATAGCATCTTGTCTCTCACCATCAGGTTCAAAGAGGGGGTTCACATGGTACTGGCGATCGTATCTCGAGGTATGCAGGGGTCGTGCGACATGTTCTGGCTGGTGGGCATGTGGCGCGGGTGGGTTCTGTTTGGTCGATGCCTTAGTGCTGGTGCTGCCAAGGGCCAGTCCAGGGACTGCTGCTCCAAGCATATCATCGATTCGTCTGCTGCCATGCTCCGGTTTCGGTCTGCGCTTGACTGTGTAAGGGGCTTTCGAACAGCGCTTCTGTGTAGTCCTGGGGATCTTGCCTCCGCCTTGCATGCTTGGCAGAAGGGGAGGGACAGGGCGGAGTACTGCCATGGTGTGCTCTGTACTGCCAATAACCCCGGGTTTCTGCACCGGACCCTTACCAGAGATCTTGTGCTGCTGTTCCTGCTGCTCTGCTCTCTCTGCACCTTCTTTGCCGTAAGCATCACCTATTTGCTGGCCGATCTGGGCGGGTAGTGAGCGTCGTGCATATGTGTGCTGCCTGAGCAGTGTCATGGCGTCAGAGGGTAGAGCTCGTGCTGGCTCAAGCGGTCTTAGTGCGTGTCGTGCGGCTTTGGGCAGGCGTTTTACATATAATTTGCGCTCATGCGAGCTTGCTAGGGCTGAGATTCCAAAATGTTCCAGGAAATAGTCTGCAGGGAGCCAGGCCCATTGTTCGGGCGTTACACGGAGCTTGTTTGCTGGCATCAGCCCTTGGCCTGCAGGAACAGCTGCATACAGATGGGTGTCCACTGGGTCCTGGATGATTGAGAATGTGTTGTTCACCCATGAGGGAATCAGCCGGTCCTCCAGTCTGGGCATCACCAGCAGGTGAGTAGGACAGTACACCCACACAGTCTTTGGGGCAGCATGGCATGGTTCCTGGCAGCATGCAACAACTCGGTTCTGGTGCAGTGCCATTTGCAGCAACTGCTTGTAAGTGGTATTGCTAGGAGGGTTAGTATCCTGCGGAATTTGCCAGTAGCTCCTTCGGTTGTGGCCTTTAACCTCAGTTTGGGTTTGGTATTGGGGCAGGCTGCATTCAAGATCGCTGTGAAATGTGTAAATCTTGTACGGGCTCGTGTAGAGCTGTAGAGATATAGGCCGTTTTGGATCCGAGCATGTCATGATCTGCACATTGACATGCCCTTCGCTGGTTTTGAAGTCAGCAGCAGTAAGGTCAACCCTCAGCGGCTCCTCTTCAGTGTTAGTTGGTGTGAGCTGCAGCCGTATAACCACTCTTTCGTATTCTAGTATGGCAGTGTCCTTGAACCGCATGGAGTAGCAGTGCATTCGCTGTGCTCGCCCAGCTGCCATTTGGGTGCTCCGCTTGTCATGTCGTGCTCGAGCTATCTTCACATAATGCCAGGGACTCCTGGCTACTGCTAATTTATTGCTACTTGACCTCAGGTCTGCATCTTTTGTAGGAGTCAGCTGCATTCTGGTGCTTGCTGTACATGCCTTTAGCTGATTGTCATCCTGCTGTCTCTGATTGCAATTAGTACCCCCCTTTGGTTTTGAGCAGTATTGTAATGCCATTAGAAGCATACTTGCATTTGAGTACAGCACACATGCTTCCAGCAGGTGCTGGTAAAAGGTATTGCTGCAACCATGATCAAACAGGCATAGGGCTGCATTGTTCCCTTGAGTTACCTGGCTTACTGAGGTTGTGTGCTGCCTCCTTGTTCGCAGGGGGAGGTAGTTGGGCTTTGTTAAGGAGCCAGTCTTTGGCGTGGTGGCAGCAGAGCTGCAGCTGCTCAGGATCCTGTGCTGGGTGAGCACTTCCTTATCTCCAGTTGCTCCGTCCGCTGCGATGCTGAGGCTGGTGGCCTGAAGAAAGGCTGTAGAGGCTTTGCTTAGTCTGCCAAGTCCTGTTGGGGAGTGCAGCATTGGCTGGTTCGCTGTGGGCTGCTTAGGCGTCGAGATGGACGCGATGCGCTGTTGGCCTGGTTCTGGGCTCGCTGCTGAACTTCTCATAGGTTCTGTCTCTGTTTGTTGGGGGCATTCTTGCTGCATGTATCCACTCCTGGTATCAGCATTGGTATCTGCATGTTTTGGCTGCTTTGAGTCCCGTGATCCCTGCTGGTTGTTCCACAGTTCGGTCTGGTCTGGCCGGCCGGCCTCTGGCAATGGTAACTGGACGTGTACGGTCCATTTATATGTATTATCTTGTGTACAGCCTCGCGCTGTGTTCTTTGGGGTGTTCAAACTGTTTTCTGGGTTCGCGCCCAGATGCCCTGGCTCGGGAGGGAGCCCATGGAACGCCTGTCTATCCATCCGGACTCGACAGGGAAGCTCACACAGCGCATCCGACCCTACCTGGCTAAGGATTGGCTGCCATGCTGCTTCGTCCAGGGCTCCGCCCTTTCGCTCAGCCGCAAGACATGCACGCAGATGTGTTAGCGTCTAAACAGTCTTCATGCAGTTCGGCTCCGTCCCATTGGCAAGTAGTGGTTCCATGCCAAACTTTCACTATCTATTCCCACAATGACAGCGGGGGCTGCCAGTGGTCGCATCAGCACTAAAGTGAACCCTGCTGGTCTTCACATAATTGGCAGCTCAGGGGCGATCCATCACTGCGAATGTGGTCGGACATCTCCCACCAGTAGCTATGATCTGCTACACTTTGGCAGCATTGGCACGACCATTGCACTATGTCAGTGGCACCACCACTGCACAATGTCTTACCTTTCAAGTCTTATCTTTCACATAACCTGATAGTTTTTATATAATTGTTTACATAACTAAGAATCAGATGCAGCAGCAGCCATTTAAGAATGAATTGATGGCGCAGACAGAACAGACATCCCTATCCATCCAATCGCATCCCAAAAGATGACTGCTCTGCATGCAGGAAGTTGCAGCACCTTCCTGCATCCAACACAGTCATCTTCGTGTATCAATGTGGATGAGGGCCAAGGGACTAACAGGTCACTGAACTCGATGCATGCACTTCCGGACAAGCTGCTGCTGGTAGGCATTGATTGATCTTCCTGCATTATGTCAAGTCCTCAGGCTCAACTTCGCTCTGTGTTGGTCATGCTCTTGTCCCTTTTGGTGCTGTAGGGAGTTAGGGTTCTGCCTGGCTAGGTGTGCCATGTGCAGAATATCTTCCAGGACTACGAGGATTTGGCTACAGTGGGACCTACTTTGTATGTTCCGCCGATCGCACAGCATCTGAATCAGGATCTACGGAATCATAGGACCCGAAGAAGGTTGTAAGCACTAATGACATGGAGTGTCACCTACGGTCTTTATTGCTGGCAAAGCTAGTATGATGTATTGAAGACCTTGATGTTCCACTTCATCTTGCCGCGTGTGTGCGATAAGCAGCACCTTCTTCCTGAGCGAGAGAAGGCTTACTTCTTTCAGACACAGCAGAAGGTGGTGATTTGCATCACTCGGACCTTTGGTAAAGATGATGCCATTGGCCACCCTAAGGGCGATGGCAACGACCCCCAGCACCAAGACTACTTCATCCGTTCCGTACCAGCACCTGAGCTACAAAAGGTGCCCATGCCGGTAGCAGCAGTGTCCTTACCCGTGACCATTATATAAAAAATGGGGCTGCTATTGCAGAGCCTGCAGAATGACTGTGATTGATCCATCTTGCGCACGAAAGCACAGAAGGTGGACCATCACAGCTGTTTATGCAACCATGCCATGGCAGCACCCCCAGTACCAGCCCCCTCTACTGCGAAGAGCTATGCATACCTTGTACTGAATTGGTCATGCCTGCTGCTGCTAAGCCCTTCCTGAGCACTGCTGCCTCTGCTAGTGCTGCTGCAACCGCACCCTCTCCTACTTGCCTTTCATCCCATTCTAGTTGATGAGAAGTGACAGCATGAGGTGCAACATTGGGGTTGTCAGAAAGCCAACTTTGCACTCCATGCTGTTGCTGCTGCTCATTCAGCGTTTGTGCTACTGCTGCACACCATACAGTTCTCAGATATGTCATTGCACAGCTTTTGGATCATGCAGTGCCAGCAGCAGAACTCCGTGATACTGCTGCACATCACATAGTACGAATTTCGAATGAGCTAGGATTGGAGCAGCAAGAAATTGCTGGCCACCAGGAGCAAATACAAAAGTGGGTCTCCCACCCCCTGGCTAGTTGGAGTCATGCTGGGGACGTTGCAGCACCCGAAAGCTGTGCAGAGATCTTGTGTCATATAACGTGCGGGTACCCCATTGATCCTCGTTTCCCTCTTGATGTGTGTGCTGTTACGAACTCACTCTTCGACCCCCTGGTGCCATTGGTAGTGCTGCTACGGTGTCCTTCCTCCTGCTGTTGGCTGCTAACTCTGCTGCTGCTCCTGTTCCTCCTTCTTTGCCTTCACAGCAGCTCTACTCAGGAGTACTGCTGCGGCATGTGGCTGCTGATGCTCGGACGTTACTCCATTCCTTCCGCTGCTGTTGACCGTTTAGTCCTGCTGCTGCTGCTTGGTGCTGTCGCTGCTGCTGCTGCTTTACCATCAACTCATCACCTTCTCCAGCAGTTGCTGCTGGTGCTCCTTTACTCATTTTCCTTGTGCTGTCCCTGTTCCTGTTCCTGTTCCTGCTGCTGCTGCTGCTGGTGCTCCTGATAGGGATGTTGCTGCTGCTTCCCTCCGCTATAACCTGCAACTCGTCCTCCAGCTGCTGATTCTTCCCTTCATCCTATTGGCTTCTGGTTTGATGCTTCTCTTTCCTCCTGCTGTAGAAGCTTGGATTATGCTGCATTTTGCTCTTGCTGCTCAGGTTACGGGAGCATTGCTCCAAAGTTGCTGCCACTGCTGCTGCTGCCGCATGAGTTGTTGCTGCTGCCAATGCTGCTGCTGCTGCTGCTGCGCATCCCGACCGCCCCCCCCCTTCCTTAGCCCCATTCCTGCCGCTGAAAAGCAGCAACGGCATCAGTGAGGATAGGCGTGCGGCAGCGCTAAACTTCGCCTGATGCTGTTGCTGGTCCTTAAGTGCGGAACAAGGCACAACCATGGCGCCCTGTGCAGCAACAGCTGCCCATTCTCGCAATAACTGCTGTATTTGTTCCCTGCCACTGAGCACTTGGCTGGAACAGATGCCAATATCAGTAGCAATAGTGCCTTGTTAGGAGCACGTGCCTCCTGTTGGCAGACCCTGCAGAATGGCAGCTGTAGCTGCTCCATTTCTTGCGCAAGAACGCAGACGACGGAACCAAGATACAGCTGATTTTGCAGCTCCGCGCAGAGGATGCAACCACGCAATGACGGCACCACCAGCATACCAGTAACACCTGTGGCATGCAAATTGGGACCTTATTTTTGCAGAAAAATGATGTTCCCATGCTCTGCCTCGGCCATGCACATGGCCAGTAGGACCCTTTCATACTGCGTGCCAAAAGCTGAGTGACAGAACCAGCTCCGGTCTACTCGTTCCATCAGCAAGTAGTGCTTACGTGCCAAACTGTCACAGCTATTCCGGCAAAGCCTGCTGGTCTGCACATACTTGGCAGCACAGGGCAATGCATAAAACACAAGATAACTCTGCATCACCAGGCATAACTTATAAGCCATAGCCAGATAAGTAGCTTATGGGCCCAAACATAGTACCAGCCGGGCACTCCTCTCTTCAAATAGGCAACCCGTGATGCTTGTTTTGTCCTACTTACGCCAGGTTGCATCTCGATTTCTTGCTGGCGCTGTTCCTGCTCGCTGCTGCTCTTGCTGTCGCTGCTGCTATTGGTGTGCGCCTGATGCTACCAATGGTGCTCTTCTGGCTGCTGCTGCTTCAACAATACCCTCACCTCATCCTCCTGCAGCAGCTTCTCTGTATCCTGTTGGCTTCTGATCCCTGCTGCTACTGATCCTGCTGCCAATGGAGATGCCATTTAGGGCTGCTTCTGCTGTTGCTGCTCAGCTGTTTGGGAGTACTGCAGCTGCATTGCTACTGTTAGGTGGCGCCGCTGCTATGCCTCGATCCTAAGCCTCCCCCTTGTCCCAGTCTAGTTGAAAAGCAATAGCATCGGATGCAACTAACCGCATGAATGCCTCAACCCGACGCTTTTGCATTATGCTGCTGGTGCTCCTTAACCTCCCCCATGCTGCTGCTGCACATCGAACTATTATATCTACCTGCTATGATGTGTCCTACGGCAAAGAGAGGAGCAGTCGCAGAAGCGACAGACCCTACACGTGCCCCATGCTACCAAGGGAAGCTGAGAACAGCCTGGGTTCTTTTATTCAGGTGCCTGAAGAACGAAAAAGGTTTGCTAAGAGTACTTTGTAAACCTGCAGGATTTGGAGAGCAAAAAGGGGAGAAAGGGGGCGAAATAACAATGCACACCACATTCAAATTCAAATGTCACCTGCAGTACAGGCATGTGATCACATGATCACGTGCAGACATGTAGGCAATACAGCATGTGACGACGGAAACGAGTAGCTCGTAAAGCGTGGATACGCCAGGGTTCTACCCGACGTGATCAGGATCAAGATCTGGCCTTTGGCATACGAGGATCAGATATCTTGACACGTCACTAGTGTCCGCTCGAAGCCGACAAGGGAGGCAGACACGAGCTGTGCAAATCAGCTATAACTTTGCATGGTGCTAAACAAAGATCACTGTTCTGTATACACTCAGACTGCTCTAGGCAGACTGTTTTTCTTGCAAAAAAGAGTTTCACGATGTTCTCGGCGACAGCCTGCATCTCGTCTGGGCGCTGGTCGCCTCGCGGGCTCGGCCTCAGTTCCATGCTTTTGCGAACTATCAGCCCCACCTCTTACATGTCATGTGTTTCACGCGGTGGAGGAGGTGGCAGAACCACCCGTAGCAGAACCGCTAACGCCAACGTCCAGAATGGAGGCGTCAAGAAGCCGACATCTGAGGGCCAGACATCAAAGAGGGTACAGAAGAAGGCTGGCAGAGGTAACCCTCCTTATACCTCACTCTGACAAGGCTAACAGGACACGCAGGCATGAGCGCTATCCCTTCTGCGGCACTAGTCGACTTGACAGGAACTATTAGCGCCCATGCATGCAATCCTCAGCGAACAGAGTCCAGCGAGTACGGCCTCTTTGCAGTTACTTATGCTCTACAGGCGGCCAGAACCAAATTACCTTTTCTATAATGTCGTGAGCTGTTGCAAGAATGAGTCGGCTGATGACAGCAGCCCCTACGTTTAAGCCAGCACCATCGATCTTACCCTCGCCACTTCGTGGTTAACCCCTTTTTTCTTTTTTTTGCTCTTCCTTCCTTCCTACACGACCACCCTCGTCCCCCACAGGTACGCAACCTAACCCGAAGCCCACCAACCCCCTGCAACGCACCTCTGATCAAGACCTTGTCGACCTTGCAATGGACGCTGAGGACCAGCACAACCAAACCCCTCCGCAGAAGAAGTCGGGTCCCACCAAACCCCCATCTTCCCCGCTCTTCGGGATGAAGTTCGATGAGGGTTTCAGCCCTGAACACGTCCTCGAATACCAACACTACCCAAAGGACGCTGCTTTAAAGCAACCTTATGGGGTACTGGCAGACGGGGCCAAGGACATAGATGATGCTGAGACCGCGAGGAAATACAAAAGCCTCGCGGGCAGGATTTACAGCCTGTTCACTCAGCATGTGCTCCCGCTTGAGCGCTTCAACAACGGCAGAGATGCTGGGGTCCGGGTTGCCCAAGTCGCGGAGAAGGATCCTGTCAAAGCAGCATCCCCACAGATGCTGGACAAGATCCAGGAGAAGCTAAGCAGCCCTTCACCTAAGGAATCAGAGCTCTGTGAGCAGCTGGTTCAAGTGATCAAGGGGCATAAGGCTTTCGGCTCCTCCATCTCTCTGGACGAGCTAAGCAAAGGAGTGGATGCGATCTTCTTCAACATGAAGCCCGCCCTCCTTAAGCATAAAGAGCCGTTTGAGAGGGCGTATGTCCAGATCCTGGTCAAGCTGAACAATGCGGTCCACTCCGCCCAGAAGGCTGCCAAGTTCGAGGAGGCCCATAAGCTGCTTGTGCTGGCCCAAAAGCTCGACAAGCAGTACAAGGAGTACCTACCGCTGTGCAGGGCCATCGGTCATGCTAAGACTGCGGAGCTGTACCTACAGAAGTCCAACCCCTTCAGTGGCGTGTCAGAAGCTCAGTGGGCCATGGTCACCAGCATGGCATCGGGCAGCGGCAGCCACCAATACAAAGAGGCGGTCCAGTCCATCCTACCTGAACTAGCCAAGGCCACCGCAAAACGGTCTAAGGCTGAGGTGTCTCGCCCCAAGCGTGACCCCCCCTCACATTCTGATGATGGCTCAGAGCACATGGCATCAGATGACATGAGTCTCAGCGGTGGTAGCGAGGAGCTAGATAGGAAGCAGAGTAGGAAGCGGGCACGGGTGTCTAAGGGGCGGTCACTTAGGTTTGAAAAGGTGGAATCCAGGCAGGTGGTTGTGTGTGGGTGGTGCAAAAGGAAGGGTCACTGCCAGAAAGATTGCTACCAAAATGTGCTTCCATAAACGCTAAACCCTACAACTTGGCCTACTTCCTTCTCTTGTAGTGTAGATTTGATGCCATCTTCCTGAGCGGGCTGAAGCCCCCCCCCCCCCCGCAACGATTCCCTTTGAAGCTGCCCTTCTGCCTACTATGACAGTATCGCTAAACTAAGCCCTCCACAAATTTGGCACTGTAGATCATGCAGCCTCTCGGTCACATATGGTGAGGCAGAAGGGCGTATGATCTCGGTTGCCATAGTTCTGGGGTGGTAGGCTTGCTTAATTGTGATGAACTGAGCAATAACTCTCCGCAGCAGTCCTACGGACCTGATTCTTCGAATCAGTGCTAAAGCCCAGCAGCGTTAACTTACATACAGCTCCACCTTCACTACACGGTTTCATCGGAACCACCTGCCCACATTTTCTCTCTCTAACCAATACATTGCCTCTGACCATGCCCTCTTGCCCCCCTCCCTCCCTCTTGTCCTCTCCCCCCTGCCCCCCCACCCCCACCTGCACCATGACCACCCTGCATCAGCATTAACATTCCTCTAGCACAAGGTGTCCTTCCTCTACCCATAACCCCTATACTTAGTCTCCTCCCCAGTAAAAAACATCCACTTACAGCTTTAGAGTTCGCCGTCCCAACCTCCCCCCCCCCCCACCCCAACATAGGTATGACTGGTCCCTCCATCCCATCCTTCTGTCCCATCCACCACTACTACTATCACGCCAAACCATAACCCGAGATTGCACCCTCCACACTAGATGGCAGAACAGATCAGGCAGTGAGCCTGTTGGTCAATGAGTGAGCCAAGGGCTGGTGGCCGAACCTTTTTTATGTCCCTGTGCTGCCGCCGCAGCCACTACCGAGTGCTGCTACTGGCACTATACCCTCTACGATGCTACTCCAAGGGATTTACCGTGTGTGGTCCCAGCACAGCATCAGTTGAATTGAGGCCAAGAATACCACCACTGCAAGCTTGCTGTCCTGAACAAAAACTTGTGACCTATCTAACTGAGCCCCATCCATAAGCCTAATCCAACCCAAAAGGTCCATTGGGAATTCGCCACACCTGCTCCACAAGGGAAAAGTTCCCTTTGGCAGGCGCACCTGTATACTAGACCCCTGCCTACGCATTGCCCCTCTGCACAACACGATCATGAGGCACCCTACTACCGCCAAGGCACATTCTCTGCTACAGGTGCTACATCAACCAGTTGCTCCTGGGCATTCAGATACACCTGCTCCAACATATTACCCAAGAACAATCCTAAATGTGGCCCCAGGCTCCCTTGCTACCTCCGTCCCTGTGTCCCCTCCTGCTGCACCATATCCCCTTGAATTTTCATTACCTGAGACTCAGCTGCCGTCCCTTCCATACCCCGCCCCCATTCACGTCACCACTGGCACTATACTATGGCTGCTGTTCGCCATGACAATATAGACAATTGGAGATATTCCGAGCAGCGAAGGGTTGTAGCTTAGATAGCGCAGCGTACTCATAGCAATCAACCAGCTAATGAATGAAACAGCCCGATACAGACATCAGCTTATTCATAAAGCCCTCACTGATACTCACGTTACAAGCATCGACAGCTAACCAACTCCTGAGAACTACTTATTTTGCACTGAGTAGTGAAGAGCTGTCATCGTCTGGCTGACCCGGGAGCCAAGGTCGAGGCAGGCGTGACAGCTATTACAGCAGCCCTGCAACCAATCTTCAAGCAATCAAGATACCCTACCAGCAGATGCAACAGTAATGACATGGTTGTCTTGCCACCGATCATCATGTATGTGATTCCTCGACCTCAGCTTATGACATTGCAGCCCCATGCAGTCTTCATTTCAGTCCACCCCTACCTGTCCGTCTCCCCTGTTACACCCCAGAGGAAAGAGCCGCTGTTGGCACACTTTATTGTGTGGCAAATATTCCCACTAGCTTGCGATACTTAGCAACCAATTGCAGCCATTCCAGCGGTCTTTGTCAATGCATACTAGGGGCTGTTCTACAATGCATACATACGGGCAGCAGCTATGGGCGGCTGAAACTGTAACTGTTCACCAGACTTAAACCAGACATTTCTACGAAAGCTTTATCAGATTTGCTGCTGTGATTTGATTCGCTGCAGACCTCAAAATGAAAACCTGCTCTTAGAGAGAGAGATCTACGCGAGGAGACCGTGTATTTCTTTTAAAAATAAAATAAAAACTGCTCTTAACTTGTGCCATCTGTGCTGCAGCCTGCGCCATCACGCATATAAACCCTAAATCTAGTCACAACCCGCTCTTGTGCTGTCAGCCGCTGCCTGTGTGTAGACAAAGAGAATTACACCAAGGAACCCTTCAGTTCCCATAATCCCACGCTGGATAACAATACACGATCTCCTCGCGTAGATCTCTCTCTCTTATAGACAAAGAGGGGATTGTAGATGATTCGCTCCTTGAGTTCCTCGCCACATGCAATTATCTAGCAGGCCTATCCCAGCACCCTTCCTCAAACTGGGAACTGATCTGTCAGATATGAATGAAGTGGATCAGATACGGATCAACGGGAGCCGCTAGCGTGCCGATTACGCCCTGCATAACCGGTCTTAGTGGGCCGGCGCGCATCCCCTAGGCATAGGATTTTTATGGTGTGCATCCCCTAGGGTTAGGATTTTTAGATCTTTACAATGGCGTTACGTTATTCAGACATGTAAGCTTAGAAGCAATTTGGGTCTGTAGCAAGATCACAAACAGGCCCAAGTAACATTTTCAGTTAGAAAGGCCAAGATGGCCTTCAGAAGCACTGCAACTTTATCAGGCTGCCAAGCATGCTTTTTGGAAGCCTTTTCCGCACGGCGTAGCATGAGTCTGCGCTCCACAATAGTCTTAAACCCTAAACCCTAAACCCTAAACTAGAAAATGGTAAAGGACACATCATCTCCAATTGTGGGGCTGCACTACAACTATTTGCAGGTGCCTCACTTTCACTGAGCAGGGGCAAGATCTTGGAAATAGATTGTGTCTTGATTGCCATCGCATCGAAGTGCAGGGTAGCGCAACTGATAGGCGGCCAAAACACTCCCCTTCATATATCCACCTGGCCATGCACCCCTCCGGTCACTGCTACCTGAGCACACTATAAGGTGTTGCCTGCCTTGCTCAAACCTCCAACTATGACGGCTACTAAACTCCCTAAGATTATGAATGGGCTACTATTGCTTTTGCACTGAGTGATGCAGAGCTGAAAGAACAGCTGTTGTCGCCTGCCTCCTGCATGAACCAGCAGGCGGTGGCAAGGCAACGACAGCTATTTTAGGGGGCCTGCAGCCCATCGTCACGCATAAAACCCTACCAGCAGATATATAACAGTAATGACGCGGAACCTTGTCCTGCAATCAAGAACATGGCTATGTGCCTGGTGATACCTCAAACTCAGCTTGAAAACCTTCCAGCCCCCTGTCCACCTTTACCCGTATATATTGCTCTCTCATGGTCCATTCCTTCAGAGCCTAGAAGGAAGGGCTGTTAATCACAATTGCACAGCTAGAACCTAGAGAATGGCTGCCATGCAAAAGCCCTGCACACTTGCAGACCAATGCAGTAAAGCAGCTATTCTTGCGGCCCTGCCACAGTACAGATATACGGACCCGGCTTAGACCCGGCTAAACAAACAATGCCACAGCACACTATTACAGTACTACGAGAGAATCATCCGTCACCTCAGTCACTACCGAGGCTGCATGGACATCAACTTGACACAAGCCCGCTTGTCGAGTTGTCGTGTCACCTGCTGACCCCCGTCACAAGAACCTTAACTCTGTCGGTGCCACCTAAAACCCAAAACCCGAGCCCCGCTTCTGGCATTACCTCTGCTGCCACCCGCCGAAGGTAGCTCCTACAGCCACCGCCAGCGCCGTTTGTTCGTCCTTGTGCTTGCCCGCAGCCACTTCTGCTGCTACAGCCACCTGTAGCTTCTATCTTACACGGTTTGAAAGTTACATTTGAAAAGAGATAAAAACCTGGCGCCAACCCGAGGCTCAAGGGGTTTCCAAATTGATTTCCAAGAAACCAAACTGACTGATATCCACTTTAATCAATTCATTACCATCATCACTAACATCATCACCACAACTTTCTTCATCACTTGACTCAAATCGATCAAGTTGTAGATCAAAAAGCCACTCTGTATCTTCATCTCTGAAAACACGCATCTGATGCACCAACCTCGCCAAGATATGCTGCTTTGAATGACACATAAGCTTTCTCATGTCACCCTCACAATCATCATACAACTCCTTAAAATCATCTCGGATCTCCTGATATGCTGGGGATTCCAACGTGAAATGCTTTCATCCTCAACTTACTGCGGGTGCATCAAACCTGGCCCACCCAAACCGTGCCTAAGTCGCGTCCAGGCCGGACCGGCAACGGCTAGATTCCAGAAAGCTGCTCCAACTTAGTAGAGATATATGCTCCTATCCAAGGATGCTGTCAGTTGGGTCCACAAAAGTAAAAACGACCCACCACCACTAGCTTTCATACCGCTGCTTCAAGTGAAGGTGTGTCACTACCGAGGCTGCATGGACATCAACTTGACACAAGCCCGCTTGTCGAGTTGTCGTGTCACCTGCTGACCCCCGTCACAAGAACCTTAACTCTGTCGGTGCCGCCTAAAACCCAAAACCCGAGCCCCGCTTCTGGCATTACCTCTGCTGCCACCCGCCGAAGGTAGCTCCAACAGCCACCGCCAGCGCCGTTTGTTCGTCCTTGTGCTTGCCCGCAGCCACTTCTGCTGCTACAGCCACCTGTAGCTTCTATCTTACACGGTTTGAAAGTTGCATTTGAAAAGAGATAAAAACCTGGCGCCAACCCGAGGCTCAAGGGGTTTCCAAATTGATTTCCAAGAAACCAAACTGACTGATATCCACTTCAATCAATTCATTACCATCATCACTAACATCATCACCACAACTTTCTTCATCACTTGACTCAAATCGATCAAGTTGTAGATCAAAAAGCCACTCTGTATCTTCATCTCTGAAAACACGCATCTGATGCACCAACCTCGCCAAGATATGCTGCTTTGAATGACACATAAGCTTTCTCATGTCACCCTCACAATCATCATACAACTCCTTAAAATCATCTCGGATCTCCTGATATGCTGGGGATTCCAACGTGAAATGCTTTCATCCTCAACTTACTGCGGGTGCATCAAACCTGGCCCACCCAAACCGTGCCTAAGTCGCGTCCAGGCCGGACCGGCAACGGCTAGATTCCAGAAAGCTGCTCCAACTTAGTAGAGATATATGCTCCTATCCAAGGATGCTGTCAGTTGGGTCCACAAAAGTAAAAACGACCCACCACCACTAGCTTTCATAGTGAAGGTGTATTTGCAATATGAGGCATATTGATTCAAGACACACTTACACTTAACCCAGCTTAGACCCCTCCTGTACAAGAGAAGTGAGGGGTGCGATGTCCTACTCTTGCCAAGGCATCTTTTCTACTACAGGTGCTGGGACCTCGTCCAGCTGCTCCTGGGCCTTCAGATCCACCTGCTCCAACATATTATTACTCAACATCAACCCTAAACCACGCCCAAGCTGGCTCCCTTGCCGCCTCCCCACCTGCCCCTGCTAGTGCTGCACATCCACTGGACTCTCCCCATCCTGAGACTCAGATGTTGTTCATACCCCATTCCCGCTCCCGTTACCAGTGGCACTATGGGTAGTGTCAGGTGAAGGCAGCAGCGTCCGTGCTGACAGCACTGCTAGCTTCATCACAACTGCTCCCCATTCAAGAGGAGGGGCTGTACATGTGCTGCAGATGCGGAAAGGGAGCATGTCGTCAGCCGGTAAACCTCAGATGCCTACAATTGATAGGGTGTAACCAGCGAGGCCGAGGTCATGAGTAGAAAGATGGAAGTCCCGATTATCAGACAGCCATAGGAGGCTGGATGCAGCCCTCACAGGTGCCATGTGCCCCTTTACTCCCCGCATGCTATGCAATGCTAGAATCACTGCTGCAAAGACTGTCAGCCAGAACATTTTCCAGGCTTCAGTCAGCTTCTGCAGCAGTATTGAGGTAGCATGCAGAAGACTTAGATAAGTGGGGGGCAATTCTATGCCACATTTCGAGAAGTAGCATTTGGATTCTCGTCAACAGTCTCCACTCTGCACGCCTGCCCCATTACCATTGCTATGGCACCACTATGGCACTACTATGACACTTACTACTATGGCACAAAACCCAATCCTGATCTACATCCTGCACAAAACTGGCAAAGTAGATCATGCAGCTCGATGATCACACAAGGTGATGGACGGCAACAACATGATTTTCTTCGCTGTTCAGGGGTAGGTGCTAGGACTCCTGGCCGCAAGTTCGTTATCTGCTGTACAATAGCCTACTAAGCCGACCATATGGTTCCAGCGCAGCAAGGGAAAATATGGGTGGATGTTGGCCACCACCTGAAAACATTTGTAAGCCTCTGGCCCGGTCATGGTGCAAAAGGTCAGTATCTTGGATATGGCAATTGTTGCGCCGATTGCACCGCTTCAATACCGGTATATATTCTTAGTTGGCCCCCCCCCCCTCCGCCCCCGAGTAAGCCAAAAGCTTCACACCATGGCTGGGCAAACAGAAATATCTATTCTTGGACAGCCATAACCGGCTAGGAACAAACCTATTTGGATAACTGGTGCTGCCCTTCCAGGCTTTCAAATAACCCTGTCCCTCCTGCTGCTGGTGGTGCACATCCCCTTGACTCTTCCCATCCTGCAACTCATATGCTGTGCTTACCCCACCCTCACCCACATCATCAGTGGCACCCTTGGCACTATGGATTGCGGCGCTCTACCAACAGCATATGCCACTCTGACTGGCCATCCACTCGATGTACCCTGCCAGCCCCCATCCACAAAGTCCAAAAGCAGGCTACGGCTGAATCGGATGGGACTAAACGGGGCAAGCAAGAAAAAAACAAAAAAAGCAAGGACAAAAGGACCATTAGGACACAGAAATGCAAGCATACAGGAAAAGCAGGGTGGCTGCCTAGGACATTGAACCAAACAGGACATGCAAGAAAGCTCCACCTTCCCTGTTAGCATTAGCTGCAAAAGTGACACCGTCCAGCTTCCCTCCTCCCACTAGGCTAAGTGCCAGCCACAAAAAATAACCTCCATGGTGCCAGACGCAGACGCAAGTACGTAATTATAAGGAAGTCCTGCACGGTGTGCTGCTCGCAAATGCGTACCAAGTTAGAGCCACGCGAATAGCTGCCACTACAAAAATCCCACACACTTGCAGGGGTTGTTCTCCCGTGACAGCTATTCTTGTGGCCCTGCCAAAATGCATACAAGCAGGCACCACTATCACAGAGTGCCTCATATTGTAATGCCACACCAGCCTTGTTATAATATGAAAACAAGGTCACGAGTATCGGCTGGGGCACTAAAACACAAATGTGTGCCTTGTGCCACTTGTGCCGCAGTTATCACCTCAACCCAAATCCGTGCCACTGTTGCAGTAAGCGTGCACCCCACTTTATAGTGGGGCAAGTGCTGCCGCCTTGCTACTTCCAGAAAGCCCTTGTGCTGCTGCAACCAATGCTATACTGCCAAAACTGTGACCAATGATTTGCACCAGTGGCAGTACAACAGTAGCTATGCAGCCCATGCATTAGGTGGTTTCCTCTCTAGTCATGTTGTACTCGCCATCATAGAGATGGACCAGGCATTACAGCACTAAACTAGCACGGTAACGTCCCACTCCTCAGAGTGAAGAAAGATCCACTGGCCCTAGAATGGGTAGTTCCAGCAGAATCATCCCAGATATACGAGGCCTGGCGTCACAAGGATACCAGGATGCGCAGCCTTTGGTTATAATCGAGCGCAGGGAGGCAACCCCTACGTCACCCCCACGAGGAGGGTCACCAATGTTTGCGCAGTGGCGTAATGTAGGGCTGGGTATACATGTTTCGGCTGCAGCCCAATGCGGCCTCATCAGTACCCTTTAGTGAATGAACCTCAAGCACAGCTGCCTTATGAGCTCGTCCAGAACACATAGAACTAGGCCTTTGCTCCAGCAAACTGGAATGCCACGTCAGCTATGCCCCACTGCTGACGCACAACTGCATGCTGCTGCTAACGCTGCTGCCACAAGCTGCGACCATCATGGAGGAATTCACTTCGAATTGGGGATCGATCCCGAAGCCAGACTGCTGCTGACGCTGCACAAGCTCCACCACGTAGGCATTGCCGACTTGCTCGCATGGTATGACGAGTGCCAGCAATGTTCGGGCAACCAGCGGCCAAGCTGCCCTAGAGGAAGTCATGTTGTACTCGCCCTCATAGAGATGGACCAGGCATTACAGCACTAAACTAGCACGGTAACGTCCCACTCCTCAGAGTGAAGAAAGATCCACTGGCCCTAGAATGGGTAGTTCCAGCAGAATCATCCCAGATATACGAGGCCTGGCGTCACAAGGATACCAGGATGCGCAGCCTTTGGTTATAATCGAGCGCAGGGAGGCAACCCCTACGTCACCCCCACGAGGAGGGTCACCAATGTTTGCGCAGTGGCGTAATGTAGGGTTGGGTATACATGTTTCGGCTGCAGCCCAATGCGGCCTCATCAGTACCCTTTAGTGAATGAACCTCAAGCACAGCTGCCTTATGAGCTCGTCCAGAACACATAGAACTAGGCCTTTGCTCCAGCAAACTGGAATGCCACGTCAGCTATGCCCCACTGCTGACGCACAACTGCATGCTGCTGCTAACGCTGCTGCCACAAGCTGCGACCATCATGGAGGAATTCACTTCGAATTGGGGATCGATCCCGAAGCCAGACTGCTGCTGACGCTGCACAAGCTCCACCACGTAGGCATTGCCGACTTGCTCGCATGGTATGACGAGTGCCAGCAATGTTCGGGCAACCAGCGGCCAAGCTGCCCTAGTACGTTGCCAATTTCTGGAGCTGAAGCATTTGCCCCCCCCCCGTGCTAGTTGTTAACTAGTTGCTAGTCCCCTCATAACTCTATCCTTCTGCTCCACCGCTATAATGACACTAAATCCTAACACTCAACTCCACCCTCCACCAAACATGCATGCAAAAGTAGATCAGGCAGCCCTTTGATCACATCAAGGTGAACCCGCCACTACCTCATCTTCTTTGCTGTTGGGTGCTAGGACGCCTGAGATGCATGGCTTGCCTTACAGAAACCGATGCCCTTTTTCCAATCATTTTCACCCCTATCAGCATACACGATGCTCTAGTTAGCCCCCGTGAGCAAACCACAACATGATTGGTTGTCAATCAGCTGCTACTATAACAAACTACAGGCAAAGCTTATCTTAGGAATCATGACACGTGGTCCTCGTTCCCGCCCCCTAGTTTATGCTATGTCGGACTCCGCACCTGCGCCGAGGACAGCTTAACCCTAAACCTTGCCGCCTCTGCCCTACACCACGTTTCTATTTCCCCCAATATTGCACCAACCTGCTGTTGTAGCTGCCGGTACTTCTGCCACCCCCATCGCCACTTGCCCATCCCAGCCTCTGCTGCTCCACAGCTACTGCTGCTGCTACAGCCGCCATACCCTCTGTGCTAATGCCAAAGGCATCAGACATGGCCCAATGAACCACATGCCCAGGTCGATACTACCACCGCTAGCTTCAATCTGACTGCTCAAAGCATAAGGTATCTGCGCCTATCTAAGCACATCTTCAATTGCATCCTGGTCAACGGCCACTGCTACCTTGCACACAGCTGCAACTAGAAAGCACACCGTTAACACTAGAGGTCAGGCAGGGTGAAAAAAATTGAACACTATAAAGGAACCGCACAATGACTGCCAAGGCGTGTTTTCTGCTACAGGTGCTGGGACCTCATGATGACTATTGCCACTTGAGCTCATTACATCTATGACAGCTACTAAGCTCCTCATCACTAAGCGCTACTGTTGACTTCTGCACTGAGTTGTTGCAGAGCTGAAGGAACGGCTGTCATGATCCGCGTGAGCCAGGCGGCTACCTGGGCTCATAACACCAGGCATGCAACCAATCATCATGCAACACACCCAACCAGCAGATGAGTAAGTAATGACACCGTTGTGCTGCTACTGGAAATGATTATTCAGCTGCATGCTGTAATCCCTCAACCTCAGATCCTGTCAATCCAGCCCTTTTCTCCATCTCAACCCCCATACATTGCTCTCCCCTGTTCCATACCTTTAGAGCCCGAAGGGAAACCTTGCTAGCCCCATTTGCACAGCTGGAGCTAAGGGAATGGCTATCACTGCATTCAGTAAGTCTTGCATGCTTGCATGACTTAGCAGCATGGCAGCTATTCTTGTGGCCCTGCCACAATGCATACATACAGACACCAGGCTGAGGGGTAGCTAAAAGCAACGCCACTCCATCACTATCATAGTACTACGAAAGCAATTATAAGGATTGCTGCCGAAGGACGTAAACGTAGAAAGCTGCTCGTTGCCGTGTTACCTGCGGCCGCCATCACCTACAACCAGTGTTACCCCTCCGCTGTGGTCTAGACCCCAAAAGTTAGTCAGACCTTCTGGCGTCCCCCTGTGCTGCCGCCCTGCTACTTTGGCTGCTACCGCAACCGCCATCGCCCCGCCTTGCCTGTAGTCCTTGTGCTGCCCCCCGGAGGCACTGCTGCTGCTACAGTCACCATAAGTACGTCCCATATGCTACTGCATAGCCACCCACCATGGCCATGAACCACGCGTCCAGGCCGAAACTACCACCACTACCTCCGATACAACAAGATATGTGTGCCTACGTAAGAACCTCACTGGTGAGTCCTAGCCGACGGCCACTGCTACCTTCCACACAGCCGCAACTTCACAATTTGAAAGCGCCCTTGTCGACACTATCCGTCAGGCAGGCAGGCTAGTGGAGAACTACCTACAACACTATACATGGCCCGTCACCCTACTCCTGCCAAGGCAACTTCTCTGCAACAGGTGCCGGGACCTCAACCAGCTGCTCCTGGGCCTTCAGATCAACTTGCTCCAACATATTACTCAACATCATCCCTAAACCACGACCAAGCTGGCTCCCTTGCCGCCTCCCCTCCTGCCCCTGCTGCTGCTGCTGCACATCCCCTTGACTCTCCCCATCCTGAGACTCGGATGCCGCTCTTACTCCATCCCCGCTCACGTCACCAGTGGCACTAGAGGCACTAGTGGCACTCCGGGTGGTGTCGGGTGACAGCAGCAGCTGCGTCCGTGCTGACAGCACTGCCAGCTTCCTCACAGCTGCTCTCCATTCAAGGGAAGGGGCTGTACATGTGCCGGAGATGCGGAGGGGGAGCATGTAGTCAGATGGAAGGCCTCGTATGCCTACAAATGCCAGGGTGGCGGCCGGGAGCCCGAGGTACATCTCTAGGGTATTGTGTAGGGTGTTGACAGAACCCCAGAGGGCCACATGGAGCTGCTTCTGGCCGCCTCCTGGAGCTGCATACATAAAGCAGGGAAGCAGGGAAAGACAGGTAGGTATTAGATAGGTAGGTTTTTGCTGTTAGGCAGGTAGGTATTAGGTAGGTTGGTGTCAGGAAGGCTTTGGGTTTTAGGTAGGTTTTAGGTTTTAGATATGTTTTCGGCAGGTAGATTTCAGCTGTTTGCCACGTTTTAGTACACTCTTATGAAGGGTAAGAGAAAGAAGATGGATTTAAGCTGCAGCTACTGGTATGTGAAAAACTGAACCAATTGTTAGTGCAGATTAGCAGCAAAAGAAATGGGTGCGAGATGGGTACAAGGTACAGATGAACTGCTTGCATCTATAAGGAGAGTAAAAGGGGAGGTAGTAGCAGAGGGGTAACTGAGTTTCAAGGCAGTGTGTGTATTGATGTAGCTGCCCTGTGTGCAGCACTTGGGGAACCCTAGACCCTACAACCCTAAACCCTATTCTGTAAACCACATAATAGCGTGGCCACCTCCCATGTCCTGCGTTCAACGTAGACTTGCGCCATCTGCCCTCCCAATCCCCTACCAAGTTTACCACTGACACTTATCCCACCAGAGGTGCAACCCCAAACTGCGCCCCTCCCCCCCCCCCTCGCCCTGCCCCAGAATGTACACCCAAACTCCTCTTAAGCCCCTCATATAATGTCACAGTATTGCTTGCCTTTCCCCTCCCTCTCTCCCCTATGACAGCTCCTCCATCCTACTTTGCCAAAAGCCTCCCATCCACCCCCTTATTCAAAAAAACCCAGGCCCTCGCATCACATGGCATGCGTATACCCCTGCCCTCCCTCCCTCCTTCCCAAATCCCAGACCCCGTACAACCCCATGGCATCCTATGTTGCCCTGCACCTTTGCACCTAGGCGCCCTCAACCCCAACCCACAGGTCCCCAACCCTCAACATTTACACAAAAACCTGGCCATTCCATCTGACAGGGCTGTAATGCCTGCCCCCCCTCCTTCCGGTCCGCAAAATCCATAACAATCCATGGCCTTCTGTTCTGCCCTAAACCCTTAACCAAGGGCCCTAAACCCCCACCACCCAACCTCCACCACTTACACAGCAGCATGTTCATTCCATCCCAGGGCTGCAACACAAATCGATCATCCTTCCCATGCACTGGACCCCTTAAAACTTCATGGCCTTCCTATTCTGCCCTTTAATCCTCCATTATGCCCTGGCCTAAACCCCAACCCCTAACCCCCGTCGCTTACACAGCAGCACGTCCATCCGATCTCCCAAGGCTACAATGCATGCCGCCCTTCCTGATTCCTATCCCCCAGATCTCATAACACCTCTAGGCCTTCCTAAGTCTGCCCTCTAACCCCCATTAGCGCCCTAAACCCCCGTCACTTACACAGCAGCACGTCCATCCCCTCTCCCAAGGCTACAATGCATGCCGCCCTTCCTGATTCCTATCCCCCAGATCTCATAACACCTCTAGGCCTTCCTAAGTCTGCCCTCTAACCACCATTAGCGCCCTAAACCCCAGGGCCCCAAACCCCCACACTTACACAGCAGCATGTCCACTCTCCTGGTGCTGTAGTGCCCTGGTCCCAACAGATCAACCACCAAGGGGCCAGTCCAAGCTCCCATACTCCCCGTCTTCATCTTCTGCTCTTGTTGCTGCTCTTGTTGCTGCTCTTGTTGCTGCTGCTGTCCCACTCCTCCTTCGCTCGACACCTCCCCCGTCTCCTCTTGCTGCTCCTGCTGTCCCTGCTGCTGCTGCTGCTGATGTAGATTTTGTCCCCCTCCCCTCTTCCCACTCCCAGACAACTTCACCCCAGGGAACCCCAACCTCCCCAACACCCCCTGCAGCGCCCCCTGCATCATTCTCTCACCGGTACTCACTAGTGACCCATCATCACTAGTGACACCTTTGACTTTCAGCAGTACAAGCACCTGCTTCAGCAGCTTGCCTTGACCTAATACCAGCTTCATAGGGCTGACTTCGAAAGTGCCTTGGGTGCAAGGGAGGAGGTTGCCTTCTGGTTTGAAAGTGCTGGTGATGGTGCTACCTTCCCTTACATAAGCCACATTTTGAAGCAGGGGGTTCACTTGGGCCAGGGTCAACCTACAAAAAACAATAAAATTCAAGCAATGTCAACGCGGAAGACTCACAAATCCAAAAAACGGGGTAGAGTAGTGGCGTCAAAGGTGGGGCAACAAGTCAGTGGGACGTGGCAAAGGTGGGTGGAGGAGAGGCGGTTATACAGGAGCAGATAAGGGAAGACGTATAGATGCATGCTTGGAAGTCATGTCATACTTTGAAGTTAGCCCCTGTGTCCGAATGGACCATAACCAAAGATACTTATAAACATTTAAGGTGTGGCAATTGCAAGAGGATTGCTAGAACGAAACCACAAGTCTCCTTTCCACATATCCCTCTCAAGTATCCTTTTACCATGCTCTCAAGCCACGTAGCCACTCCTTCTGCACCCCCCATATTCCACCCTTATCCACAGCCACAGTTTTGATGAATGATTAGCTGGGGTAGGGTTTAGGGTGGCACCGCATGCGTGTCGATAAGTTTACCCATGTCACATTCACATAACAGCTCCCACCCTACCCCAGGACCATTGTCAGGCACCCTATCAGCCCATGCACCTGCTTGGTAACCACCTGAAACCCCCTCCCAGAGACACACTCAGTTGCCCCCATCCTCCCCAACCTCCTGCGCCCATACCATCCCTTGTTGATCCCACACTCTTCCAATATTTCCCGTAGCAGAATTCCCATTCACCCAATCATCTCCGTGCAGTTCCCCTGCCTTGTGTAGGGCTGTCTTGTCCCATGCCCCCTCCCTCTGTGTACCCCAAACACATCCATCCCTGTCAGAATCTGTTTTATCCCCCCCACCACCCACCACCCCCTTCTCTCCCAAGCAACTCATGAACACCCCTCTCAAACCCCCCAACTCCCTTCCCCTCGACCCCCTCCCCCTCTACCCAACAACTTCTCGTCCCCCCATCCTCACCAGCATAGCTCTGGTGTGAATTCCCACTGTGCAGAAGGAGGTTGTTGCAGCATGAAGGTGCTGCTGCCTGCAAGGTACCAACCCCGGGCTGAGGCTTGGACATGACTGCCACTAACCTGCACATATAATAAACAGCAGATACAGATGAATGAGTACATAGCAAAAAAAAACATTAGAAGGAGATTTTGTGAAAGATCGTGCTCAGCATCAGGTAGCGTGTACCTAAACCTCAAACCTCCGCCCTCTACTTAGTGTCACACATGCCCTTTTTAATACACGCCTGCCCCAAGACCCCCCCCCCCCCCAAGACCCCCCCCCCCCAAGACCCCCCCCCCCCAATGACTGGGCAAGCCTAGACCATTTGATGCCAATAATAAATCCCTGAGGCCAAAACAACCCCCAGATTGAGACTGCAAAGGGTGAACCCTCTCAAAACAACAGCCCTAGACCCTAAATCTCTTCGTACCTGCAACTGTTTAGGCACAGCACTTTCCTTAGTCCCACCTAGGCATAGCCTCAGG